>JAWPHD010008550.1:0-113905 GCA_037043455.1 Cyrtodaria siliqua | reverse complement strand
TACAAGTGATGACATGACCTGCTGGAGCATAGCAAAATGTTGATGTGTTACATTTACTATATTGAGGTCAGAAGATATTTTGTTGTAGCTGAAAATAATATTTATAATAGGTTTTTTGTACTTATAACAAATTACAGGACTTTCTGATTTTTTTAAATATTTAGGGATAGAATACTAGGCATGTCAATGAAATCAATACCTTTATTAAGATATAGTATTTTTAGAAAATGCCTGACGTGATCAGACTCTTTGTCAATATGGGGAACATACTGTGTGTAGCTTTGAATTATGGGAGCAGTGTTATACAAGGGATATGTACAAATGAATATTGTGTCTGCTTCCTCGTCGATCAACTTAAGGAAACATTTCCCAACGCTACTTGGTCATTGAGAAAGCATGGGAAGCTTGGATATTTACAGCCAGCACGCTTCATGGCTGATCAACTCAGGTTTATAAATTGAGGCCCGCTCTTAGTTTTTTATTTGTAAAGCATTGCTCTATTGAGGGTAAGAATAGCTTAACAATACTTTGTAATTCACTTTAATGAAGAAATATATGTTCCTGATTTAGCTTTTGAATACAAAACTTATCTGCAATTTCTTAATTGTTTTTTTTAACAAAAACCAGAGCACAACACAATAAATATACAACATTATATTATGTGTTATTATGTGTATTGGTCACAAATGCTTTATTGCTTCATAATCTGAAGAAAAATTGAATATCACACTTTGCTCATGAAATTGTATTGGCTAACAGTGATTGACAGTTACCATAGAAATTCTCCGCCCCCCCCCCCCCCACCACCCCCACCCCCAAAATACAATAGGCTCGAAATATGCCCTTAAGTGAAGTGAAGTAATGGACGGATAGGTAAACCTTGAAAGCATAGAGTGCTTTCCAGACTGTTAAAAATAGTATGCAAATCAGCGACTTAAATAATTACAAGCCATTTACGTTTGATGTTACCATTACGCCTACGACCATGAGACCTAGAGAAAAAAATGTCAATATTAGGATCTTTTGAAATATTTCCTTGTTGATATATATTGTCATTAAGGCCGAGTGGATATGGTGTCTGTAAGTTTTCATCCACTCAAGTTCTGCTATATGTCTAGATTTTTATTTTAAAGCTTTTAGTAGCATCATTATCATACATTTATATATTCAACCGGTTGAACAGTAACGTTACTAAAAGTCTGACCTGATTGACGAAAGTGTTGGTATAATAACTTTTTAGGATTACCTGCATTATATTTATGTTCACGAAAACGAACTTTTAAAGATCGACCTATTTGTCCAACATATTGTATACCGCAACGTGGTGCATTTCAAGTCAAAACATAAATGACGTGAGATGTACATCAATCAACATTTGAAGCTAGACATACATTAAACGTTCTACCATTAACAGCTGATTAAATGATGGAATGGTAAGATAAATAACTGCAACAACTGCACCTCTTAGCATTGCACTAATTAATAGAAAAACCCTGCGTCTTGAATCAACTAAACGATCTTGAAAGGTGACTTTATATGGTATTTCCTCAAAACAGGTTATCCTAGAGCATATGACGTCACAAACACAAAAAAGGTTAACAATAGGGCTACCGCCTTGGAACGGTCAGTGGCAAAACGGGCCGCTGTGGGGTTTAAACCAGGTTATAGGTTGCACCAAACCTCACACTTACCCTACTGTCATCACAATAAGACGGGACAGTGAAAGGAAACAAATCCCCACAATGAACTATTATCTAACAAACAAGGCAGCATTAGTAGGCAATATAAGTAAAACACAAAGATGCTCGTCGATATAAATACAAAAAGAAATAGCCTAGAAAGCCATAAAGAAGGTACTCAATGACTTGGCAGAAGCCAGAGCAATATGCGAATAAACAAAAGTTGCTGATCATCGGAATATTTGGTTAAGTATGCTTCTTTTAATAAACACATTTCCCGTGCGAAAACTACGTCGAGTCGTAAATATAATGTATAACGAGGTAGACGTAAATGTTAGAAACGAACATTGATCAATACAATCATGAACCAATAGAAATATTAAAATCGTTTGGCTTTTTGTTAAGGATTTTAAATAATAGAAAGAATGGATGAATAAAGAAAAAGGTAGATAGAGTTGGAGAAGAGAGTTTGTTGTGTGTTGTTCTCGTTTTGGTCGCCCGAATAGGCATTATTTATTCGAGGTTAGTTTATTTCGAATCGTTTTGTGCTGACAATATATTTCTGTACAGCTTTAAAAATTGAATTATTTGTTTCATTAGGTGTGTGAGGGATGCCCTCTAAAAGTTGGGTAGTGTTTACATTAAGTTACATTAAGTATGCCCAATGTCCTTAGGGTATTATTTAAAATGCGTCGTTGTTCTGTAAATTGTCTGCAGCACAGTAAGAAATGTTTCGTGTCTTCTGTTGACCCACAATTACACAATGGATTTTCTATTATATTTTTGGCGTATAAATGCTGATTTAGAGAGCTACATTTCAGCCGAAGGCGTGTATGGTATATATGTGCCTTGCGCTCTCCATAGTAGAAGTAGTGGGGTATATGGATATTGGAGATATTAAGTTGCCTTTTAAAAGCATCGATGATATGGGCATTCCTTGTATGTTCTGGTCTTTCATTCCATTTTTTTATTGTGGATGGTAAAAAAGATTTAGCAAATAGTTGTGATTTACATGGAATTGTTCTGATATTATCGGCGTTTCGGAGTTCATATGGTGTGGATTCGGCTACATTGTCGGGTACTAGTTCATTTAAGTATGGGGGTGTAAATCATTTTACCATTTTAAAGAATAATGTCGGTTTATGCTTGTAACGACGTGATTGCAGACTTTCCCACCCTGTTTCAACATTTAATAGGAATATTGATACTAATTTAGTTGCACCAGTTACTATCCTAGCTGCTTCTTTTTGTATTTTTTCTAAGTCATTTATTTCATATAGTCTGCAATTATCCCAAACCACGTCAGCATATTCCAAAATTGGTTGAATGAATGTAGTATAAATGGATTTAGGGATTTACGGTCTAGAACAAATTTGAGTCTTCTCATAATATTAAATCGTTCCCATGCTTGTTCTTTGATGTATTGCAGGTGGCATGCCAACTACAATCATTTGAAAATATAAGTCCGAGATGTTTATGAGTTTCTACTTCTTGAATAATAGTATTGTTCATAGATAACGAAGGATGTAACCGTTTAATATGTTTGCGAGATATAATTAGTGATTCCGTTTTATTTGGGTTGAACGTAACTAACCATGATTCAGCCAAAGTATGTATTTTCACCAAATCAGCGTTTAATATGTCAGCGGCTCGCTGTGGGTTATCGACTATTATAAAAACACTATTGTCGTCAGCAAACAGCTTAACTGTAGAGCTAATGGTGTCAACTATATCGTTAATATATACCAAGAATAGTAATGGACCAAGAATAGAACCTTGTGGGACACCTGAGTTGATGTGTTTCCAATCAGACATAGCACCAGGGAGAATAACACGTTGTTTTCGATTTTCAAGATAATCTTTAAACCACAAAAGAAGTGGGCCATCTATGCCAACAGATTTTAGTTTGTATAGTAGACCCTTGTGCCAGACTCTATCAAAGGCCTTACTTATATCACAAAAAACAGCACAAATTCCTTTACCTTCGTCTAGAGCCTGACAAAAAGTATGGTATATATCTACTAGTTGATTAACAATTGAATCTTTAGGTTCAAAGCCTGACTGCAAAGCAGTTATGATACGATTTCTTAAAAAAAAGTTAAAAACGTGCTTGTGGATAAGTTTTTCCAACATTTTATCTATCGTTGATAGGAGCGAAATCGGCCGATAATTAGAAACATCGGAAGGGTAATTTTTCTTAAAGACAGCGGTAACGTACGCTTCCTTCCACCTAGTTGGAACTTTGCAGAGTCGAAGTGAGCGATTAAAAAGATTGCACATGGAGTTGCGAGTTGTTTGGAAAGTTCTTTTAGTACTTTGTTGTTAATTTCGTCTGGGCCTGCGGCTTTTCCCAGTGGAAGGGTTTGTAAGATTGATTCAACTGCTAATGGCTGTAGATTAATTATATCGAGGTTTGGTTTGTTAGGGTCTATATCAAGTTGCGGTAATATCTTTCCGTCATCGTTTAGAACTGTTTGGTTTGCAAAAATATCATTAAGTAAGTTAGCTTTGCTAATATTGTCACTGTAGTAGATACCACCATGTTTAAGGGGCGGTATATTAGTGGATTTATCGTTTGGCTTGATAAAGCACTTAAGCGTTTTCCATCAGTCAGAACTTGATAAGGTATTTGATTTAAGTTTATTAGATATATTTTCAAGTATTGTTTTTTCGCTTTACGAATTACGTTTATTGTTTCATTTCGAATTGATTTGTATTTAGTCCAATTTTCGGGTGTGCCTGTTCGTTTTGCCTTCGGTTATATACGCTGTCTCTCTCTTCCTTATTGATTTTCTAATGTCATTCTGAAGCCATGGGGGATCTTTGGGCCTTACAGCAATAATTTTATGTGGGATGGTCTGTTCTGCCATATTGATGATATGGTTACTTATATTATCTGCATACAGGTCAATATTTAGATCAAAAAGAGATTCCCAATTCGTGTTTTCTGCAGTTTGTCGATTTTTTTCGTATTCACCTTGGTTATAGAGCCATACGTTACGCTTAAATTCAGTGTGAGGAGGTCTAAACTCATTCAAGTTACAAAAAAATTGGGCAGTGAAATCTAATATTTTGATCTAGGAATGGTTCACCAACACCACTAAACAATACATTTTCAGGTTTAGTTACAAGAAAAAGATCTAAAACGGAAGACGAGTTTTCCGTAAAGTGTGTAGGTTCGGCTATTAATTGGCTCATGTCGTTTTGTAATAAAATATCATTGATTTTGTTGGCCGATACTTGTTTCAGAACATCAAGGTTAAAATCACTCGTGACTATAATATCGTCGATGGGTGTGTCTTTCGCAAGACCAATAGAATTTTCAATAGCTGTCAAGACAGCAGGAGAAGAACTAGGAGGGCGATAAAAGGATCCTTATAGTTTTGGCTTATTTCCTACTGATATTTCCAACAAGATACTTTCGACGCCAGGGACCTCCAGATCTCTGCGACGTTTAGCGGGTATGTTTTCATTAACATAGATAAGTAGGCCACCATTGGCATCGTTTTCTCTGTCTTGGCGAAAAGGTGTGCAATAATTTTCGAACGATATATCGTCATTTAGTATGTTTGAAGACAACCACGTTTCAGAGAAAACTATGACGTAAAAGTGCGATAGTTCAGCATAAGGTATGTCGTTTTCGTTGTAAAAACTTTTGACATTGTAGTGAATCAGTGATATGTTGTCTTTAGCAGCATCAACAATATCGGGCTCGAAGACATCAGAATGAGGACCTGGATTACTTTCAACACAACCTGATTGAAGAAGTATAATAACCATCCATGTAATTAATTCAAATATGCTTAGATATTTATTGTCAACATACAAGATTCAAGTTTCTCGTAAAGTTTATTTGTAACGGAGGAAATAAAAACAAAATAGTTCTGATTGTGAAATAAGCAACACATTTCCTAAAGCGATTGCAAATATAATACTCCAATAAAAACATATCTGAGCCAAGACAATTTCATAATTTTCGATATGGTCGAAAACATTTCCAAACTGGTGGACATAACATTATGATACATTTCTTGATAGCGCTGTATTTTAATCTTCTTGTAATATCATAATATATCGTATGGCCATGACTGTGGAAACCAACACTCTTTCCCATACCACCTCTAATGAATGTATACTGACATTATTCAATGATTTTTACCGCCGCTAATAAACAAAACTAAATAGTTTATAATCTAACTTGACAGAGTGCGGTGGTTTTCATATATTAGGGTATTATCAATGATGCGGATGCGTACATGTATATAATCATAAAATGATTAAAAACAATTTAAGAATTAAATATATCTGATGCTTTATCTATTAACTTTCTCATAACATCTTGATGTAACCTTTAACATTCAGAACATATTTGGGGATAATAATTGCACACAGTGCATATATCGGATTGTAAGTATGGGGCAATTATATCTTAACTTAATAGTATATAAAACTTATATGAAGATATCACTTGACACAATGATACGGGCGCTTTAGGAAATGTTAAACCATCTGAAACATTTCGGAATTTCCCCTACATCTTCCCACCTGCATGTTACTTATTCAACAATAAACACACAACTAAGATATATATTCCCTACCATATAGCAATGAGTGTGCGTTAGTAAATGAAACGACAGATGATTCTTGAGCGAGATATTTTGCAAATGTTTGGTATTTAAATATTTGCAAGACAATTTTACAACACTGCTTAATATCAAAATAATCTTTGACAAAATATGTGTTTTACATTTTACCCTTAAGGTTGTTATTACCGAAATCACTTTTGAGATTGCAAAACGTGTACGTCTGGAACAAGTTTTGGTCACCGGCGAATATACTGGTAACTGTTTAGCAAACGAGTATGAACAATGACAGATAGATTCGATACGAAAACCATGCTGTATTAATGCGATATGACAACTTTTGGTCTTTCTTCTTCAGATGGTTCTACCCATCAAAAATGGGGTAATCTGCCTCTACCGTAAAAAAAAGTCGACATCATGTATGGCCTAACATGGGCTAAAATTGACGTAAAACATCATTTTAATAAAACAAAACCAATTAAAAACAAGATATCTGGATAGAAAGACGGACGGACGGACGGACGGACAGAGACAAGACCCATCAATGCTCTCTATCATTGCGTGAAGTTTCATTGCAATGCCATTAGTAGTTTTTGAGGTGGCATCGGTGGACACATGTTCGAGGTTACTGATTATGTTTTGTCCTATTTCAGAGAATATATTAAATTGAATGATATGTAATGGCTCATCAACACATTATACTAGGCTATTGAGAGAGGGGAAAGATACAAGGGAATCCGGGAACCTGCCATTCTCTTACTCTGAATGAAGACATGTTTATGGTTCTTTAAAGTGTTCGGAGAATAGACTCCGATACACGGGTCCGCCTTGTTTATGTTCCCATTTGATGGGCAACTAGAACTATCACTAAATGTGATGAATACCCTGCTTGTTTATTCTAAGTCAAACAAAGGGCCGTAATTCTGTAATAAATTATGCAATCAACCATGGGGTATGTAGAGGGACATCAAGTCATCAGTTGTTATGAGTATATGAAGTTTGGGAACAACCCATTCAAAAGTGTTTGAGAAATGCTAGTAATAAAAACGTAACACGACGCGACGGGACGGGACAAACGTGTGTTACGTGACGGGAAGGAACGCGACGCAACGTTACAGACAGCGTAATTCCTATATAGAAACAAGTATGAAAGAAGAAATTTGGAAATCGTATACACAATAAATACAAAACATATTGCAGTCTCGGTTTGATTGAGACTGTTCATGAAGGGTACTGAAAAGTGCTTGCTACCGTTCACGCCCTCTAGCCCCGGGTTGAGCATAGACCCCACTTCACTTTGTGAAATCGGGGATATAATTACCAGATATCAGAAATGTTTTTTGTTTTGTTTTGATTTCGTGTGTGAGGGGTAGTGGAGAAGGATTATCCCCGATCACACTCTGTAAACAATTTAATAAAAATGTACAGACGGATCGGTGGGTTGTTTAGACAATATCCGGGTATCTATCTAGAACTGAAGCGAATTTTCACTAGAAAGTCTGTTTCATGTGCATTTCCTGGATATTTTATTTGCAAACTCTTTAGCTGAACAAAAAAGGACCCCGTCATTATTTTGGCTTTTGCAACAGACATTTCAACATGTTACCTCGCTAATTATCATAATGTTATATGAATTTGTTTGTCAAATGCCTGGGGCTTCGTTTTGTTTAAGGAGAAGTCACAATAGCTCACTTTTAGCCTTCGGCTCAGGTGATCTAAAAAGGAAAGGAAAATCTTTAAAAAACGAGAGAGAGAGAGAGAGAGAGTGATATCCTAAGCATATTAGGTTTTAAGAAAAAACTAAATTTTCAAAATTTATTTCTAACAAGTCGGGAGAAACGTTCATAAATTGCATACGCATTTACAAGCTCCGTTGGCTTTCATTGTAACAGGAAATGTCCATATTCACACCCATATTGACGCGTTCATTTTGACATGTTGTAAAATCGTTGAACTGGATCTACTATGTTGCATACTCGTTAAGGGTTGATGCAATTGGCAGTTCATGTCACGCGAAGTTTGTCATTTAATGTAAAAATTATAGTATGTGTGTCTCATTGTGAAAAATTCCCAGGATGTTACATGTACGACAGTATGTTTGTTTCAAATACATATTTTTTGAAGAAAAATAAATGTTAAAACCTATTGTTTTGTTCTTATTATTCATTTGAATACTGTGCAATAAAAACGTTAGTAGATTTGTATTGGGATATAATGTTATGTACTAGTTCTTCCGCGTATAAATAAGTACGCTCCTAAAGTGGCGCAATCATGTTTATTACGTGGACGAACTTGTCCATACACCTAATATAAAACTAATAACCTATACATATTTGAAGGACATTTTGTTTCTACATCATCCAGACACTATCAATGTGACAGACAGACTGCGCCAGACATCAAAAGTGACGTCATTTTGAACGCAACATCAAAGTGCATGTTGCAATACGCGAAACATTACTGCATTTGTTTAAATTAATACGATTTAAATAACAAAATAATTTTTAAAAGTTAATTTATAGTAATAATCGGGATCCGCAGACGATTTTTGAGGCAATCTCATTAAACAACATTGCGCTTATTGTCATGTAATGTTGGACGCCGTCGTGACGTTGGAGGTTGCACACTGCAAAATATAGCCTGACATAAGTCTCGCATTTTGTTGTGTACGATTCCGTGCAGACGTAAAAGTTCACAGAGGTCAGCACGTGTTAGTTTGAAGCATGCAAAATGCATTTTCAGGAAGAATCACTGAAATAAATAAAATATCATCTTTTAAGTTTATGAAAATTTAACCGCCAGTGAAAATACATGTCAATATTCAGTGCGGTTCCATACTGTTTGTAAACAGAGACATGTGCACAGTGTTTGAGCTGAGAAAGGTGTGCTTTTCGGGCTTTCAAATACTTTACGATGGCCTTATCTATGAAATAAGGTAAGTTAATGAAAACCTGGTGTCTAGTGTTTACTATATTTGCTGACAGATCACACAGGTGGCCTAATGGAAAGTACTTAGTTTCCAGCAAATTGAAATGAATAAATAAATGGTGTTTTAAGGCACGTCAACTCATAAATAGGTCATATTATGCGCAAAAACTGATGAAAGATCAAGAAATGAAGTAGTAATTAAAACTTAATGTAAATATATAAAGATAAAACTATTTACAAATAAGGGATGATATGGTAGTAATATAAACTATATTATGTAAATCAACAAATGCCCGTCAACGGGGTATATACATAAATATATATATAAGAACATATTATAATGATTTATATAGTCTGACTTCTTTCAGGAAATCTAAAACAAGACTAAAATCTATAGTTCCAAATATCTCTTTCATAGTAATAACATTTTAGTACCTTTGACGAATGGGATCAAAGTCTACACATTCCAACAAGATGTGTTTGACCGTTAACGGTGCAAAGTATGGTATACATTCTGGTAATTGCTCACCTTGTAATAAATATTAATAAGTATACCGTGTATGCCCTATCCTGCACCGGGCTAGGACAACTTCTTCTCGATGAATGGGTCTACTAGAAGAACGCCATTCTCCGAGTAACGGTTTAATTGACTGGAGTGTATTGTTAACTGACAAATCCCAAGTGGCTTGCCAAGAGTTACGCATATATGTGTTAATACAAATTCATTTTAAAATCAGTATAAGGTAATTTGACATTAGATATATGTAAACCTAATGCTGTCTTAACAGCACTATCAGCTCTATCATTACCACGTATTCCTACAAGGCTTGCAGAAAATAATAACAGAATTGTACTTTTGTAAAAGTTAAAGCACAACTGTGTTATCATGTTTCATATTACCCAGGGCTTGAAGAGATGAAAGGAAATCGGAAAGGATTACAAAATGGTTATCATCAGATTCCTTAATATAGTTTAAGGCAAGTTCATTTGCCTTAAGTTCAGCTGAAAAGATAAAGGCCTTGTCAGGCAGGTGGCTCTTTATGCAGTGTTTATGAACAACAGCTGCTGCAGCTACCTTATCTCCATCTTTAGAACCATCTGTGTATATATGTTAAAAGTTACTGTATTTCGATTTAATTTCATCAAATTTGCTTTGAAAGACAGTAGGGTCTGTACTCGATTTGTTACTGTCATATAAAGTTGTAAAACTACTTTACGATCCACTCCCCACTTAGTGTTTGCAAATTAAGAGCTTTAAGGCACTTGGCTTTCAAGTATTTAAGGTGTGGTATAAATGTTAATTTACGGTAAAAAAAAAAAAGGAATTTTGTCTCATCCATTCCTGGTATTGGTGACACATCCAGTGTAAGATGAGGGTCTTCATGATGTTTACGTAGCTGACAAAAGTGCATAAAATTCGTTTTCGATTTAGAAAATTTAAAACCATTTTCATCAGACCAGGTCTGAAGTTTATTGAGAGTTGTCTCTCAATAGTGATCATGTTTTTTGCATGTATAAAATTTAACAAAGTCATCAACATATAGAGAGCAATCCACACCCGGATTGATGCATTTAAGTATACTGTTATTTTTAAAATTAACAATGGTGACAGAGAGTATGCTGCCCTGTGGCACACCCATCTCCTGTTCATGAATGTCAGAGAGGGTTGAACCCATTCGGGCACGAAACTGTCTATCATCTAAGAAATTCTCTATAAAAATTGGTAGTCGGCCTCTAAGATCAAGGTCATCAAGATCATTCATGTTATCGTACTTCCATGCAGTATCATAAGCTTTCTCCAAGTCAACAAATACAGCGATAGATGTTCTTTATGTACGAAAGCTTCCCTAAAAAAAGATTCAAATCGAATGAGATTGTCTGTTGTGCCTCGTTGGCGACGGAATCCACTTTGATACTTTGTTATCAGTGTGTTGGATTCCAGGTACCAAACGAGTCTCTCATTAATTATTCGTTCCATGGTTTTACATATACAACTCGTTAAAGCAATAGGGCGATAATTTATTGAGTCCGTATGATCCTTTCCAGGTTTGGGAACTGGAATAACGATTTCTTCCCGCTAATAATTGGAGAAGTTTCCTGTCACCCAAAGCTTATTAAATAGATCAAGAAGTGTAGAGAGACAGGTTTCAGGTAAATGTTTTAATAATTGATAATGGATATCATCAGGACCAGCTGATGTATCATGAGCCTTTTTAAGGGATTCTCGAAGTTCTTTGAGAGTGAACAGTTTATTGTGTTTCTCCAAATTTTTCGACTTGAAACTTCTTCTGTTCTTTTAGTTTCTTATTTCTTTTGAAAATGTTTGACAACTTTCAGAAGAAGAGTTTTTAGAACAAGTTTCTTTCAAAGTGTTTGCAATATCCTTGACAGATGTAATATCGTCATTATCAGTTTTAAGATGATTTACACAATTAGAATTACCTTTACCGTTTATTTTCCGTACCATGTCCCACGTCTTCTTAAGAGATGAGCGGGAATTCAGCCTAGAGACATAAGATATCCAGGATTTCCTCTTGTTATCCTTAATAGTACGACGGGCTTTCACACAAAAACTCTAAAAGTTATCTTGAGTTTGCCACAAATTAAAAGCATTCAATGCAGCTTTACGATCGCTGACTGCCTTTTTGCAGTCAGCATCGTATCATGGTTTATGTGGGAGTTTTTGGATTTGCCGAGGTTTTTGGAATAGTTTGATCAGCTATATCATGAAGAGAAGTGGAGAGCCGACATTTTCAAGAAATAAGGGGAAGTGGTCCCTTCGTCGGAAACACTCCACGAAAAAGCTATCAAGAGCGTTGGATCGCATATTTTTAAATCAAGGTAAGAATGAGAGTCTGTTGCTGGATGTAAATAAGTATGTGATTTGTTATCATTAAAAAGACATACAAACATTTTGGCTAAAAAATCCTCAACTTTCTTTCCTTCATCGTTTATAGCTTTACAACCCCAAATGTAGTTGTATGCATTAAAATCACCCAAGAGTATAAAAGGTGATGGTCATTTTGCAACTAGGTGATTTAGGTCTTTAATGTCTAGTAAAAAAAACTGGGCCGTAAATATAAGGAGCACATTGTTATAACTCTGTGCATCGTAACACTGAAAGCAACAGCTTGCAAACCAGTTTTCAACAGTTTTGATAACTCCTCCAGCAGCTTTATCACCTGTATCACAAACATAGTTATACAATGAATAGTTTTTAAAAGATATCTTATCACTAGTCTTTAACAAAGTTTCTTGAAGACAAAATGCAACAGGGTTGTGTTTATTTAAAAGCAAGCTGATTTCATCATAATTAGATTTTAAACCTCGGCAGTTCCATTGCATGACCTTATTTGATGTTGATTTACTACGGCGGAAGTACGGGTTTACGGCCTTTGAGGTTGACAGACCTTGGAGACTTTGGCAGTTCCAGATGTGCTGGATCATCAACATCCATCTCCAAGTCTCCAAATAAGTTGTGCATTACAATCGGATCATCAGCTCCTTATGACTGCTTCCCCAGCCCGGGAGTTTTCTTTTTTCTTGGAAGAGTTCGTCGGATTTGACGAACCATTGGAAGAGTTCGTCGGATTTGGTGGACTCTTGGTTGCACCAGAGGAGTTTTCGTTCGTTGGGGTGGGGGGGGGGTCCTACCCCTCTGCTAAGTAACGAGCAGACGGTTGATTATTATGACCCCACCACCGACCTGGGGGCCAGCAAATCAGAGGTGTTTCCCATAAAGCCGACGTTGACGAAACTAATGACGAAACTCAATATCTTATGCATATTGGGCGTCATTTAAGATGGCGACGCCAAACAAACCCATTTAATTGAAGAGACAATTTGTTCATAGCCTATAAAAAAGTGGATTTTTCTATATATGTGCTCAGCTGGACACGACGTCTTGCCTTTGGCCGTGTCGAGCTTTGCATTATAGTCCCAACTTCAGCAAACCAGAATGCAGGATATTCCTAAAATGCGTTACAATATGCATTTTCACCAATATGGCCCTCAATTTAAATTAAGGTGTGCAGTTATGCATGAGAAATAAAATCAACATTTTATATATCTCGTATGTGTTAATAAATGGGTGGGTGGGTGGGTGGGTTTTGGGTTGGTGGGTGGTTGGGTGTGTGGGTGGTTGGGTGTGTGGGTGGTTTGGGTGGGTGGTTTGGGTGTGTTGGTGGGTGGGTTTTTGGGTGGGTGGGTTTTGGGTGTGTTGGTGGGTGGGTTTTTGGTGGTTGTGTGGGTGGGTGGTTGGGTGGGTGGGTGTCGGGCGGGCGGGCGGTAACAGTTTAATGGAATGGATTTTGTTGTTCACTGACAAATCCCCAGCGGATTGTCAAGAGTTATGAATATATGTGTTAATACTGCTTTTAATATCAGTATAATGTAATTTGGCATTAGATATATGTAAACGTTATGCTGCCTTAGCAGCACTATCAGCTCTATCATTACCACGTATTCCTAATTGGCTTAGAAACCAGCAGAAAATAATAACATTATCAACTACAAGAGAATTTTACTTTTCTAAAAGTTGAAGCACAACTGGATTATCAAGTTTCATATTACCCAGGGCTTGAAGAGATGAAAGAGAATCAAAGAATATTACAAAATGGCCATCATCAGATTCTTGAATGTAGTTTAAGGCAAGTTCAGTTGCCTTAAGTTCAGCTGAAAATATAGATGCCTTGTCAGGCAGGCGGCTCTATATGCAGTGGTTGTGGACAACAGCTGTTGCAGCTACCTTACCTCCATCTTCAGAACCATCTGTGTATATATGTTGAAAGTTACTATATTTCCATTTAATTTCATTAACTTTGCTTTGAAAGGTAGTAGGATCTGTACTGGATGTGTTACTATTACAAAGATCAGAAATAATTGTTGGTGTTTCCAAAGTCAACGGTGGAATTTCTGGTACGTTGTACATGACAATCAAATTTAGGTCGATTTCAATGTCTTTTAATTTTGGTTTAATACGAAGACGAAAAGGTCGAATGGCCTTCGGTTTTCGATCAAAAAGGAGTTCATAACTAGGATTAAAAATAGTATCGAAAGTTGGGTTTGAAGGGTTGGATTGTAATTTAATGGCAGTTTTTCCCGTCGATGATACGGGGACGGTTCATTAGACTTTCGGCTGGGGATGTACGAAATCGTTTTCCTTGATTATGTATAGGATCGAGCATGTGCAAGTATGACTTGTGAGTCGATACATATACTATTGAGCAGTAGTACAGCTTGGATCTGATAAGAGATCTATAAAGTCGCAAGAGGAATTCGATCTGCTCCCCAATTAGTGTTTGCAACAACTTTAAGTGACTTAAGAGCTTTAAGGCATTTGGCTTCAAGTATTTAAAGTGTGGTATAAACGTTAATTTACGATCGGAAATAAGACCAAGGAATTTTGTCTCATCCACTACTTGTATTGGTGACCCATTTAGTGTTAGATGAGGGTCTTGATGATGTTTGCGTAGCTGACAAAAGTGCATACAGTTAGTTTTAGATTTAGAAAATTAAAACCATTTTCATCAGACCAGGTCTGAAATTTATCGAGACATTTTGTAATTATCTCTCAATAGTGTTTATGTTTTTGCACGATAACACATAAACAATTCCCTATGTAATCCTTGTTCATTAATTTAAAAATAGTTAACAATGTTACGGTAATCCGTTGTACCAAAGATTCATTAAATGATTTAGGTATATAAAACCATCGTAACCTCTAAATATATCGTGATAAAGATACACCTGTGTCAACATATCAACCCACTCATTAACAGTTCGTTGGTTTAAATTAATGCAGGTGACGTAATGATTACATGTGGCATCATGTGCTATCACTTTTTAAACTGTTTAGAAAAAACACTTTAACAATTTCAACTCAAATAAAAAATCAGTCTTTGCTTTTGTGTTTTGTTTATGATAGCGAACAATTCTAGCAGCGCATACTATTGGTTATAAGGGGAAATTGTGTGGTGTCAAGGTTATGCCTGCATTGAAATAGATAATCAAATATTATACATTCAACATGAAATGTGTAAATGAATTCAAATATGGCATCGGCCAGGTCATTAAGTTCTTTTGTGGTTTATATTCATATATACATGATCGTCTCGGTGTTTAACTTATATCGGCTAATAATTTTGCTACTTAGTTCATTAGAGAAAGCAGTGATTTCTTTATTTACGCCATCGCGTTTTAATGGGATGACAACATGGTAAGCGTGAGGTTTCGTGCACCTTAGATTCTTGTTTAAAACCCAGTGACACATTTTGCCACTACCAGAGGTACCCACATTTTCAACCATTCTTCGTGTGTTATTTATATATACTATATAGCCTAGTTTAAAATATCTCGTTATTTATTCAACGATATATCACCGTAACGTTTGCAATGTTAGGAGAATAAGAAAGGCAATGCCCTTCGGGCTCGTGAAATTATTGTTTACAATTGAACTCCAAACCGTGATATATTACACGTAAATGATGTACTAATCAAATTTCTCGTCACTTCGTTGCTTTACCTAATTATTATATCATAGGGAATATGGTTTCTTAATATAAATAGTTGATGCTATAGAAAATGGTATTTGTTTATGTTTTTTGTTGTTATTTAATCAACGACGTCGTCCAAGATGCCGACGTCAACGTCAACATTAATGATGAGTACAATCTTTAATTTCAAATTGAGATCAAATCATTTTTAATTAAGATATCAACATAAAATAAATATATTTTTAAAGAGAAAATTACCGTTTTTCATAAACATCAAAAAGCATAAAATGTCAAAATTGTGTCTGAAGGGTCGTTTTCGCGTGTTTCGGCTCATATATATCATACGGATATGCACTTTTCTGCTTGAAAAAGATGCGACCTTATACATTTTATTTTATTAGACACTGACGAATAAAGCAAAATCATTGCGGAATTCATCGGCGTTTATTGTACATAACGTTATCTGACGTCATAAAACGGCATGAAGAAAAAAATATGGTGGCCTCCTTGACACTCGTACCATTCTGCTTAATAAATAAAACTAATAAAACATACAGAAAATGTGTATAATCTACATGATAAAGGTAATATTCTATCAGTGCCTTTACTTTCAAAATTATTATGCTCGGCACAAAGACGCAGAAGCCTCGCCATTCTTGGTTTTCTAAACCTCGCCTAATAAACTTTATATTAAAAGACAATGACGTAATATGTTCCATGTATTAAGTATAAAGTACGTATTTTAAATTGTTGCCTTTTGAGAATAAAGTCGGGTGCGACTTTTGCATCTACTGATTAAGAATATATTACGAGAACAATGCCCTGCTCTTTAAACCTAGTAGGGAACACATGTAAATGCAAACACCCATTTCAATGGATCGAGTTATTAGTACTGCAATGTTACTTTAGGAAATTTTGAGTAATGTTCATTTTTCAATTTCACATCTAGATTCTTTGTTTCAGTCTACCTTTTCAACACTGTATACAACCTTACCAGATCACCTTATCAAAGACAAACGTATTACTCTCATTCAAACAACGTTCGCTAGAGAAAAACATGTTTGGCATGCAACCATATTAAAGAATTTGTTACTAACAGCAGTTTAGACAATAACTCTCATTTTCCTATTAAATAATATTTTCGTCAGGTATGGAACTGCCGTTTATAGACAAATTGTTGGTATCCCTATGGCACGGCTGGTAATCAGTGGAGCTACCTCCGTTTGAAAGTGCTCATAGGTCGCCACTTCCGAGGTAGTTCCAACGCCAAAAACAAAGGTAAATAAGGTGGGTATACTTTGCTATTTCTTCGTTATTTTTTTTATTTGCCTTGATATAATAATCCGGGAAAATCAGTTCCCCGTGTAGTTATGTTAAAACTTCGCCCACAGTCTCAAAATATGCCTATTTTGACGCCAGGGACTTTTAACCCGTTCAAACTTGCAGTTTTTTCTCAACTTGATCGTCGTCACCAAGTTTTTTCTCATTATTTTGCCTATTTATGCTAAATATCGACATGGACACATCACATATCACCCGCTTGGTATTCGTATATGCCTGTTGACAAAATAATAACATAGAGAACGTTTCAGGGGGAGAAATATTCTATTTCTTAAAAGTGATAGCTCCAATGCTAGAGAGAAAGTTCCAACGCTATGGAGTTAGCACAACTTATTAGGATGTCATTTTTCACCACTGCGTACGACAGTCTTGTTTTTAACACAATTTACATTCCAAAACCATTGTTGCATCAACTATATACTGGTTGCCTATATATACGATGTCATCCTATTCCAAAGACATTGATGCAATTATGTTTGTTGCTGACAAATTTTTAGCTGGATTGTGAAGCAAACTAGGCTAATGGGTTGATTTCTGTCTGTCTGTCTGTTTGTCCGTCCGTCCATCTACACGTTTTCACGTTTTTATCAAAGTTTTGGTTAAGTTTTTGTTTTTCCTCATTTATCAAAATCTAATTGTCTAAAAGCTCTAAAACTTGACATGCCTGTTCAATAGCAATTCACAGCCTTATATAATCATTTAGAGTGAAGTTTGGTGCACACCTGGTTTAAACCACCAGCGGACTTTTTTGCCACTGACCGTTCCCAATACTTGGTCGTAGTATTAACTTTCATACCCCATCCAACCCCTGCTCCAAGAATACGGGGTATGAAATAAAATCTTCATTTCGGCTTAAAAACTTGAAAAATTGAAAATTAAGGTAATTTTATACAGTTTATCACAGTACAAAATGTTATTAAACTAAAAATGTTTTATTGTCGAAATATCCACTATAAAATCCTGCTAATATAAGCTTACCCATCGCTTAATAGAATTAAGTCGAGACCACGTAATGCAATGCGGTCACCATAAACTTATTGTCAACCCTTTTATGTTTGTGATGTCCTATCTTGCCTTTTATTCATCTCTGTAGTTATTGTTTATTTCAATGGTTGACTGTGGTCCCTGAATGCTACATTTCCTATTCGACTTTTATATCTACTTTGATTATTTACATTTCAGCATTATAGTATAATTATTAGGTAATCAATCGGATGCGATTTGTTTTATTTATTGTATTAGCTAAATAAAGATAACAGTGATATTAAATGCAAATACTGCATACATATTTATCCATAACAATTTTAAAAACAGTCCTTACATGTAAACAAATAAATAAATGAAAATCAGAAGTATAATTTTAAATCAATTATAAGTGTTATTAATATATACATGAGCATCTTTGTGTTTTATTTTTATTGCCTATTAATGCCGCCTTGTTTGTTAGAGGATATATTCTAACGAGCCTGGCGGGGGTTTTCTTATA
The DNA here is from genome assembly GCA_037043455.1 of Cyrtodaria siliqua. Classification (NCBI taxonomy): domain Eukaryota; kingdom Metazoa; phylum Mollusca; class Bivalvia; order Adapedonta; family Hiatellidae; genus Cyrtodaria; species Cyrtodaria siliqua. The sequence continues at coordinate 95,394 of JAWPHD010008550.1, read as the reverse complement.
TAAACAGTCCCGTTTAATTAGGGGTGACGATAGGGTAAGTGTGGTGTTTGGTCCACCTAGGACATGTAACCCTAGCGGCCATGTTTCTACTGACTGTTTCTATGCGGTACCCCTGTTATCATTCCTTTTATGTGTGTGATGTCGCATTTGTTATTCCATTGTTGGTTGTAGTTGTTGATTGCTTGAATTGTATTATGCGAATACTACATTTCCCATTAGACGCATCTACTTTTAGTTTTGCTTGAATCACATAATGTTATGTATGATAAAACACATATTATTGTATGTAGGCTATGTTTAATATAATTTAATTATTAACATTCATAAATGTACATGTATAAATAAAGCTTCAAAACACTTCTTTTAAAAACGTTTTATATTTTGCGTTCCGGTTTAAATGTTTAATTGCTACATTTGCTTTTATAATTATTGAAGACAATACGACATTGCAAATAAAAACTAAAGAACTGTTATCATGTTTATTAAACAACTCTGCTATGGAAATCAAAGTAAACATTGAATTTGTATGAGGTAACAAGTTTTTTCTGAGTAGTTTTTTGCCTTGCGTGTCACTTGATATCCATTTCGGTTTGGTCAACGTTATATGGAATAGCTGACGCCTTAAATTCATTGTTTTAATACAAATTGATTTGATACTATTAGTGTACCATAATGCGTGGTTACAGGATTGAAACTATGTGTTCCAGTTTTCACGTTTATTTAATTATCTTATTTATAAAACAAAGGCAATCGGATGACGCAAATTATTTATTGTTAACGTATGTTATCATTGTGAATAGATAGTGTTGATTAAACTAAATCTAAATTACGATAAATATGAACATATATTCAATACTATCTACACATGTAGATATAAACAAATACTGAAAAGGCGATCCCTTGAAAGCAATAAGCACAACAACAAATGTATTGAGTCTGTTTATGAGAGGTAAGTGTAGGTGCAACATCTCTCACGCCGACTAGCACCGGCTAGATAATTATTTTACTTTAAGGACACATATATTAGGCTTGATGATCCCAAAGGAATAGTAATTAATAACATTACTAATCTACATACATAAGTTTCACGACACTATAGACTGCTGTCGAATACGATTAAATAAGATTGTTGTTGATACGCCGACATTTTTTGCTGTCATATTTTCCTCATCTAACGTCTCATAACTGTTATTATTGTTATTATTATTAGTAGTAGTATTGGGTTGGGTAGGTAGGTAGGCAGACAGGCAGGCAGGCAGGCAGGCATGCAGACAGGCAGGCAGGCAGGCATTGTAGAATTGCGAATGTGCGTGCGTGCGTGCGTGCGTGCGTGCGTGCGTGTGTGCCTGCGTGCGTGCGTTCATGTATGTATTGGGTTCATGTTTAGAACAGTCTATGCCAAAGGTTTGGTGTAGGAAGTTAAAATATGTTCTAGGGTACGCGGAACTTCTCTCTTAAATTATCCTGTGATTGTTCCTATAAAAAATTACCACACAAAGCAAGATTTTGAATTCATGGAAATGCACCTTCTCTTTATTGCAAACATGAAATCATTCATTTTAATTTCTAATAAATATTACTGGGTTTTACAATCGACACTACTCCAATGCATAGCAACTATTATCGCATCAAGATATATCTATGTAAACGTATACATATGTTCTTTGCTCACTATACCAACGGTCTGCACAGCGCTTAATTAGCTTTCCCAACGCCACCTGGTCATTGAAAGCTTTCTTATTCAGCTGCCAAAGGCAGCTGATGCTTATATGGGTTATATTTGTCTATGGTTAACAGACTGTGACTGATGTAGTTGGCGATAAGCATGCTTTACAACTTGAATTCCTAGAGAACTCGTCTAAAAAAACTTGAATGGTATAAACACATATTTTGGAACGTTCAAAGGCTACCGTTTCGCCTGTAGATTTGACGTTCTCGCAGATCAGTCTGCTCAGTGTAGAATGCGGCAATGTTTCCGGGATCTTTATGTGTCCGGGATGTTTACGGAGCAGAATGAAATCGTAAGTGTAACTGAATGAAATCGTAAGTATTGGAATACTTTAAAATATTTTCAAGATTCATGAAATTTATTCAATCCATGAATATATAACGACATAGTTTAGCGTTATATCGGTTTTATTTATAATGCCAAAAAGAAGCGAAAAAGAAGCAAATCATCTCGTCCTCACTGTCACTTAAAACGATTTTTGATGTTTTTTTATCAATTTGCTTTTTAAAATTAAATTCTGATAAAGGCTGTCAAGCCAAAACGTTAACAAGTTTATGTTGTTAAAAACATTTAACTATCATTAAGGATTATATCAATAAGACCATGGCCAAGTTTCAGTGAACTCTATTGACGCATCCATTGCGTAGTTATTGCTTCTGATAAAAACAACAACACTTATTTCAGCTTGATAAGTCTCAGATGGTCATTAATTATACAAGCAATTGTTTGCATTCCTATCAGTTCGCAGGTCCACAGTCGTGTTTATTTACTTATCGGAAGCGTTTTACGCTTGCATAAAACCTCGCTTGTCTAACACTAATTTACAGTTAGATAAAGAACATTATCACACCCCCACTCACCCACCTACCGCCACCTCTCCTAAATACAATGGTCCTTAACCCAATTAGATAAGCGTTATATATAAAAACCCGATTACAGTATTTGTAAACAGTGAGAGATAATTGCCAGCTGAAGTGTATGTTAGTATAAAACAAAGCGTGCAGTTCCTTATTTAAAAGGCATCGGATATCTATTTCGAGTTTATATGTAGGTAAAATAAACCTCGATATATAGCGATATGGATATCCGAATAAGGTTAATAGTCTTTGTTGTACTGGTTTTGACCGTGAGTATTTTGGGTGCCGTATTGGGGCTTCTTTGGTCTATGCCTGACCACCCTGAAACAAGATCGAATGATAAAATTTGTATTCCAAGCATTAAAGGTGGTGACCTAAAGTGTGGACATATGGTAGATGAGCTGCACAACTATATCAAACAGGTAAGTCTAAGTTTAAATTATAAGATACCGCCGTTATAAAAACAAATTTATTGTATATATCATGTATATCGCACCGTTGAATAAACATGTTTACATTGAAATCGGTAGTATAGCGAGTATTAAAGGCGACCTATTTACTGAATGTGATTTGGTGGCTGTGGTAACACGCTTAATAGAAACGGATATGAAAATATACAACTCCATTTGAAAATAAAACTCAGCACTCGAATGGCAATTGATATTGTTTGTTAAATATAGTTGCATATTTTCAATTATGTGATGTAGTTTAGCGAATTTTGTAGCTTAGTCCGTTTTTAAATATTACTCAGAAGGCCCAATTTCTCATTAAGATAGCATTTCAGTGTGTAACACTTTTACGGTTGAAAATTAGTCGCTTCTTGGCCCGTTAAGTCAAAATTTAAGATTTTTCCATTTTTTTAAATATCCTTATTAACCTCTCAGGGACAGTACATACCATCCATTTTAGGATAAATATTTAGCTGTAGATTTTATTTATCCATAACATTATTTGCCATATTAAGAAAATATCTTAAATTGATAGAAAAGGGTGTTTAAACAATTGATAAAATTTAAACTTAAGATATTGGTAGGGCGTTTTATGAATACGGACCTTGATCTTATAAATATGAATCGTAAACAATTTCCCATTTAGTCGTTATCGGAGCGATAGTCCAACATATACTATCGTTGTACATGTATATCGCATATATGTGCAGATAAAGGGAGTTATATGAATTAAAACACATGAGTGCGCATAACGGTGTCTGTAAATAAACTATAACAATTGTGTTTAGTGTGTATTTGAGAATACAAATCCACAAGTGGTAATGTTTCCCAATCAAGTCAAGTCAAGTAATATTTATTTACAAGTCGGTTATACAACAAAATAACACAAGATCCAGTGAGCTTTTAAACCCGACTAACACAGTTAAGATGATTAAGTAATATGCATATATAAATATGTATCATACAAACTAACATTATTAGTTATTAGGATTCTTGACAGGGGACATGGGCTCACATTCCCTGCCTGGAAATTATATTCACCCGAGCCGTTCCCTGTCAAGAATCCTAATAACGAATTTGTCATACTTCAAAGTTGTAACCTTTTATTTAAAAAAAACACAGCCAAAAACACGATTTCATTTTTATTGCGCCAATTTCCCCGTAACGTGCCCCTAACTAGACGTTGTTTACTTTCGTGACGTCATCGCTCTGACGTCGTTAAATTTGGCGGGTTTTTTTAATAAAATAAACGTATTTTGTCACTATGTTAATGTTTTATTATCTGTAAAATTGCCAAAAAAATAAACTTACGATTATTTCAAACTTTTACACACAAAGTAAAGCGCAGAAAAGCGATAGGAAGGAAACAATCGGCGGTTTCCAAAACGAATCGGCAACGTTATCGTCGCCATTTTGTTTTTGTGTATTTGAGTAATGGGGTACCTACGGGGAATTCGTCCTATGTTCACGTCTCGAGACGTAGACATGGGCTGATGTCTACGGCGCATTGACCAATGAAATCGTGAGAATTTTCTTTGCAGTATGACAATAAAACATATCAGAAGCAATATTAAGAAAATGTTAACATACATACAGTATACGATTAAACTCTTAATACATGATATTATAGGTTTTAGGTTAATAGGTTTTAAAATATCGCCATAGTGTAGCAGCACATAAAATACAATACAACAAGTCATCCTGGATAGGTAACTGTAAAATAATTATAAGAGGCCATATGACATCAAATGTCATTCATAATCGAAATATGCAACAATAACGCAAACTAATTTATGAAAAGATTAACCTTGGAGAGCAGTACAGACTAAGCATTCATCATCATATATAGGCGAAGTTACTAAGCAAGCACATATTAAAACAAAGCACATACATAAAACAGGTCTGTCAGGCTCTAAAATGCCAATAGATGCATAAGCAACATGCATATTCAAAGCAATGCAGTACACAAAGCGGAACACATACAAAACTGCAAGGTGAGCCTAACATAGAATAAGCTGAATAAGTTCAGTACTAATGCTGATCAAATTATCTAAGTGACCCCTCAAGAAGGGCATACGCAATTTGGCCCCTCCCAGTTCAATAATACCGATTGGAATTGATTACAAGATGAACATTCCCTCATATTATTTGTCAAAGAAGTCTATAGTTTGGCAACAGAATATCGAAAAGAGTCAATACCATACCTAGTAATTCTTGGTTTGGGCAATGTAGCCGTATTACTGTACCTAAAATTATATGAAGAAGTTTTAATAATGACAAGATCATGAAGATATACAGACCCTTCCTTATTAACAAGTTTATATATCTCCAGGTCTCATATTTCTAACTTTTAATGAAGGTTGTCAACAAGTCATTGTAAGAGCTACAATAATCATTATAAATAAAACGCAATGCCCTTTCTTGAATCGTTTCGATCTTCTTGATGTTTGTTTCATTGGTAATATTCCAGGTCATTGGACAGTAATTAAAGTTTGACATAATAAAACAATGATAATTTATAGTGAGCCTGCCTAATTTGCATAAATATTGACCAACACGTTTCATAACATTAGGGCTGTCTGGATGCCTTTTTGCAAATATTTGAGATATGAGTATAAAAATTTAACATAAAATCAAAAGTTAATCCAAAGTAATTTGACTTCCTTGTCACATTTAATTTCAACATTGTCCAGTTTAAAAATTAGATTTAAATTATTAGTTTTTTTTTCAAAGGTAATTGCCTGAAACTTGTCTGGATTAACCTTCATATGATTGGTAGAGAACCAATTTATCAGGATCGTACTTTTTTCCTCCAATGTCTTTACTAGTAAGGTTGGTGAGTCGCATGCATAGGACAGAGTGTTATCATCTGCATAGTTATATAGATTACCTTTGGTTACAAAATAGAAAATATCATTTATAAAAATGTTAAAAAAGACAGGGCCTAGTATTTATCCTTAGGGTAAAAGTTTATTAATTCTTTGAAGTCACTGACTGCACTTTCTAGCTTAACACATTGTCTTCTCTTTGTGAGGTAGCTCTCAACAAGCAATAATGCACTATCTGACATACCATAAAACTTTGAGAGGTCCATCAAAATTGCGGCAAGATACTTATTCTGGTCTAACATAAGTTTCCAGTCTGCTGCAATTTTTAAAAGGACAGAGCTACAACTAGCCAGGTCTAAAAGCACTTAAAAAAGCATTAAATATTGAATCAAAATATTGGAGTAGCTGATGATACATGGCCCTTTCAAAGGTTTGAAGGTTTGAAGTAATTGGAAGATGGCTCACATGTCTAATGTATCTAGAGTACTATTTTTCTTGTGTGTAAGCACAACTTGAGCAATTTTTGAACAATCTGAAAATAAGTGTGAATCAAAAGATCTGTTACACCGACTTCAGTTCAGAGAAGTCCTTAACATAAATTAATAGACCCCAGTGAATCTACAGTATTTATTTTCATCCCCACAATTGTTTCATACACATATAATCCGTCTTATTCTCTTCAGAGTATTGCAAATGAAAATGCAAATCTTCAACGGCAGGAGGAATTAGCGAATAAAAACACACAAGGTATTTATTTTGTTAACCTAAATTAATTTCCATAAACATCCTCATCATTGTTTATGTTTGATACTCCTAATATTGACGTAATATAAGTAAACAGTTTGTATTTAGTATGCATATGTAAATATGGCTAACACATGAGATTTACATTTTTACTAGGTTCTCGACGACCGATTGGCCTGAAGCAATATTTTGAAGATAATTATTGGGAGATGAAACCAGCTGCTAGATTTACTGGAACGATGCAGTCTGATCCCAGGCCAAGTATGCCCCTTTATCACCGATAATCACAGACCTAATAAAAACAGATAGGAAACTTCGAAGTTTATCTCAGTTGACACAGTGCGGAAATTTCACAAAATATTGCCTGATTTAAATGCTCATATTAAGAAGAGTTTTATACATACACGTTCGATGCATCTCGAAACACATCACAACTGTATTTCTCTTTTTAATATTGGTATTGTCCTTGGTAAACATTTTAAGCAAAAAAAGAAGTTCAAAGGAAAGTTTCACTATGTCAATCCCTTGGTTTTTAAGAGAAAGTCAGAAATGGTGTTTAACTTTAAACAGCTTTTTATACATTTTTGTTTTGGAAATAAAGATATATTAGTATAATCTCATTGTGCCATTTATGGTGAGTCTATGGTAATCTCATCAAAATCGATGAGTGTTTAAGAGGGAAGTCAGAAGGAAAAGATGAGGTGCCAAGTGATATTTTCGCTAATTCATCGGTTCAGAGAGCAATTTTTTTATCTATTGATTATTAGGTCTGTGAGATTATTTATAGGTTTCTTTGTAAACTGTACCCTATCTTACTCCTCCTCTCTACAAAAAAACTGTTTCTCTTGTTTAGAGTATTCTGATATGGTTTACATACTGGTATCCTTATATAGATTATATAGATAATAGTAAAATAAAATAAAATTATCAAGAATTCTAGCATATTTTAGATCAACTTATAACGGTGTTGTAACTTGTTCTTGAAATATGAGGACTGTTAACTAATGATATCTCGAACGTGAGGGCATGTTGCAGACAGCCGTCTTCAAATATTCACAGTATAAACATGATATTGCATAAAAATGAATGCGCACAAGTGAAATGAAAAAGATTTAAATGTCATTTTAGATTTTGATTTGTTATATGTTGCTAAAATTAATTGTTTAAACTGTTTTAATCAAGAGCACACGTACTTTAACGGTTCGTGATTTTAGTATAATAATAATGTGAAATAAGTTTGAATTTAATATTTTAACAGTTATCAGCACATTATAAGTTATTTAAAGCCGCCCCAGAGTGTAGGGAATGAAACATAGGAATCCGGAGTCGTGCTCTACTCTTACTAACGGATAGATTCCTTTGTTGTTAACGTGTTCGGAGGTTAAACGTCGATGTATTGTTTGCGTTTACATTCGACGGACGAGTCTAAGAGAAATGTCTTTCTCAAGAACACACCGACAAAACTTAGTGGCGCCGGTGAGGCTTGAACCTGGTTTCAAGTCCTCCGTCGACAAGGCCACGCCAGCCCACCTAGTGATCAAGGTTAGTAAACAAGAAATCAATAAATCCGGTAAATACATAGAAATAAATCTGAATGGCATATATTTAAAGTTATAAATTAAATACACATTAACCCAACGTAATGGTACGGAATGGTAATGAAAGTTATTTGATGCTACACAATATAGACACTTAATAAAAATTATAGGTTTATAAGAGGATCATAAGCACACTGGTACTGGTCCGTTACATGGTTAAATCTCACTGGCTGCAGTGAAATGTTTAATGTAACAATTACTGCATGCGCTAAGAGCGGTTATCAAACGTCTACCAATGAATAATTAGGACACTCCGCGGCACAGGCAACTGACTCGTAGCAAGATATCAAGTTTCTTCAAGTTAACGTCTCAGCAGGGTTTTCGTTATCACAAACTACATAGATCTTTCTCAAAATTCTACCGCCGCAACGAAACCCTACTGGAGAAGTACAACACCAACCTTAAAACACGTCTACGACTAGGAATATCACAACCATTATGTTATGAAGATGTGGTCTATAAACTGCGAAAATTAAAGGGATCTGGCGAGTTTCATGACCACTTTACAAAATTAATCAGGAAGTTCGTCAGAAAAGGATATGACCCTTTAGTATAACAACGCATTGCATGTTTATTGATTGACCCCTCTACAGTCAATCAATTCGCTTCACGTTTCCCTTGTGCGATGACTGGACAACCTATAGCGGCTCTATGACTGCACCTACTGAAACCCCGACCAAGGGAGGTAGGTATATGAGCCTTCGTCCCTCGGGTTTTCTGGTCGTACCCTAGATTGGTTTTCTCTTTGGCTGTTACTGCTGTGGTTGTTCAATACAATTTTGGATACATCCTGATATGTTTCTTATGTTGTACTGTATATAGCTTTACAACAACATATTTTGTTAGTTTCTCTGGATGTTGACTTTATTGTTATAGAACTCATGTTGATGGGATGTAGTTTTGTTTACACTGTCTTGTCTATTTGGGCGATGAAGACAGGATAATAGCGAGGATTGTGTACACATAAAATTGATTTAAGCTAACCTGTAGGCCTTATTGCCTACTGAGCGTTCCAAGTCGGTAACCCTGTCTTCACCGCCCTTTCTGCCATATTTTGTCTTTTTCATTGTATAACTAAACATTGCTCCTTGTTTGTAATACAGGGCGGACAAACGATGCCATTGCGTTTGGACGCTGTGGTTTCTATATGACCCTGTATCTCATCTCAACTAACAATAACACATTATATAACCAAATCGTTATATGTTCGCAGAATCAATTTCATCATAACCTGTGCGATTCGTCAGCGTTGTCATTAACGGACCAGAGTGACAAACATGGATTCAGATTGCATTTGCATTCAAATTGCATTGGCCATCAGCATTACCTCTTTATAACGAACGTTTATGAAAGTATACTTCATTGGCATACATTATTATTTCAGGTGACATCGAAGCAGACCTTGTGCCTATCCGCGAATGGCGCCATGGCAGCCGTCTATGGGATAACGGCGGGTTCAGCAGATATGGTATTAAATACGTCAACGGGCGGATCGTTGTCCCTGTGGCGGGCACATACCAAGTCTACTCATTCCTTGATATGTATGAACCTTGTATTGAGGGGACCGGTATACCAGATGTCGCAATCCAAAATCAGTGTATTAAACATTCCATTTTTAAATTTAATATCTTAGATGAATACGAAACAGAGCTTATTTCTGGCGTCCAACCACATCTTAGGTCAGCAAATATGTATTTCAACATTTACAGTAGTTTCATATCGTCTATTGTTGAATTGAAAGCTGGGGATGAGCTTGTTGTTAAGGTCAGCAATATCACATATCTAAAGTATCCGGAGGTAAATTATTTTGGAGTTAACTTGATTTGACCAAACGTTATGGCCGTGAAGAAGGTTCCTGCAAGATGGTGCGGCTGCTTTTACCGAACACCTTCAAACCCATATAAAAGTAGATATAAAAATCAAACAGGAAATGTAGCATTCACGGAAAACACAGTCAAATAAAAGCACGCAAACAAAACAGACAATAATTACAAAGAAAAATAGTAGCAAATCATGCGACACCACAAACATAAATGGGTTGGCAATATGGGTGAATCTCTTGGAACGTTTCGTGACAAAAAGGGCCGCACATATATTTCAATAATAAGCTAGACAACCGAAACACTTTCACGTTTTAGCCAGATAGTGGTTACATGGTACGTCCACAACGAAACCAAAATATAAATTAAACGTTTTCCTTATTCAAGTTTAAATGTTATATTTTTGATAATTATTGATGCAGGAAACTTTCAGCCTCCAACGTTACAACGGTTTCTGATGAAACCGATGGTGTAGCTTCTGTCCATTATGACATCTCAACAATTGATTTTCATAGTCGACCTTGTGGTCGGAATTCAGGTTATACAAGCTACGATCGTGTTGAACGCACTCACGACTACAACAGTCGTGATAGCGGTCTTCATGTTCATGATATACACAAAGCACCAAGTTACATACAAGAGGTGTTCAACTTATAACGTAATATTTCTATTTTAAAATGTTGTTTCCTTCCGACGATGTGACTGTCATTAATATACATGATTTAATTATGTTAGACTATCATTTAGAACTGATTCACTTTAAGCATTTAAAGAATAAGCAATATTGTCAAAATGCCTTTGGTATTTTACTTATTATATATTTTCACACATTTAAACTGTTCACTCTCAAATAACTTCGAGAATCCCTTAAAAAGGGCTCTTGATACATTAGCTGGTCCTGATCCATTATCAATTATTAAAACATTTACCTGAAACCTGTCTCTCTACACTTCTTGATATATTTGATAAGGTTTGGGTGACAGGAAACTTCCCCGATTCTTTGCGGCCAGCTCCCAAACCTGGAAATGATCATACGTACCCAATAAATCATCGCCCTATTGCTTTAACGAGTTCTATATGTAAAACCATGTAACGAATGAGTAATGAGAGACTCGTTTGGTGCCTGGAATCCAACAAACTGGTAACAAAGTATCAAAGTGGATTCCGGCACCAACGAGGCACAACAGACAATCTCATTCGATTTGAATCAATTATTAGGGAAGCTTTCGTAAAGAAAGAACATTTATTCGTTGTATTCTTTGACTTGGAGAAAGCTTATGATACTGCATGGAAGTACGGTATCATGAATGATCTTTACGACCTTGGTTTTAGAGGCCGATTACCATTTTTTATAGAGAATTTCTTAGATGATGGACCGTTTCGTGTCCGAATGGGTTTCAAACCTCTCTGACATTCATGAACAGGGCAGCATACTCTCTGTCACCCTTTTTAATATAAAAAAATAATAGTATAGTTAAATGCATCAATCCTTGTGTGGATTGCTCTCTATATGTTGACGACTTTGTTATATGTTATCGTGAAAAAAACGGCTCAATAGTATATGGATCGACTCGCAAGTAATACTTTCAGATGCTCGATCCTATACATAATCAAGGATTACGACTCGCCTTAGGTGCCTTTCGTACATCACCAGCCGAAAGTCTATATGTTGAATCTCATAAACGGGACAAATTAGCCCTTCAGTAAGCCATTAAATTACAATCATCTAACCCTTCAAACCCAACTTTCTATACCGCTTTTAATCCTAGTTATCGACCTCTTTTTGATCGAAAACCGAAGGCCATTCGACCATTTGGTCTTCGTATTAAACCAAACTTAAGAGACACTGAAACCGACCTAAATTTTGATTGCCAAGTACAAAGTACCAAAAATTCAAAAGTGGACTTTGGAAACACCAACAATTATTTTTGACCTTTGTAATAGTAACAAATCCAGTACAAACCCTACTGCCTTTCAAAGCAAATTTAACGCAATTAAATCGAAATACTGTAGCTTTCAACGTATATAAACAGCTGGTTCTAAAGATGGATATAAGGTAGCTGCAGCAGCTGTTGTTCATAAACACAGCATAAAGAGCCGCCTGCCTGACAAGGCCTCTATCTTTTCAGCTGAACTTAAGGCAATTTAACTTGCCTTAAATTATATTCAGGAATCTGATGATGACCATTTTGTAATATTTTCTGATTCCCTTTCATCTCTTCAAATACTGGATAATATGAAACATGATAACCCAGGTGTGCTTCAAAAGAAAAGTACAATTCTCTTATAGTTGATAATGTTATTATTTTCTGCTGGCTTCCAAGCCATGTAGGAATACATGGTAATGATAGAGCAGATAGTAGAGCTGCTAAAGCAGCATTAGGTTTACATATATCTAATGCTAAATTACCTATTATACTGATTTTAAAAGTTGTATTAACACATATATTCGTAACTCTCGGCAAGCCGCTTGGGATTTGTCAGTTAACAATAAACTCCATTCAATTAGACCGTTACTCTGAGAATGGCGTTCTTCTAGTTGACCCTTTCGTCGAGAAGAAGTTGTTCTATCCCGGTGCAGAATAGGGGCATACACGGTATACTCATTCATATTTATTACAAGGTAAGCAATTACCAGAATGTATACCCTACTTTGCACCGTTAACGGTCAAACACATCTTTTTGGAATGTGTAGACTTTGATCCTATGCGTCAAAGGTACTACAATGTTAATACTATGAAAGAGTTATTTGATACTATAGCTTTTATTCTTGTTTTAGATTTCCTGAAAGAAATCAGACTATATTTAAATCATTATAATGTGTTCTTATATATATTTACTTGTTTATATACCCGTTGATGGGCATTTGTTGATATACAGATATAGTTTATCATCGACCATATCATCCCTTATTTGTAAATAGTTTTATCTTTATATGTTTACATTAATTTTTAATTACTACTTTATTTCTTCATCTTTCATCAGTTTAGCGCACAATATGACCTATTTATGTGTCGACGTGCCGTAAAACACCATTCATTCATTACATTTATGTTAATTTTGATGGTAAAATATTCGCACATTTATAAATTAGAAGACTTGTCCGGTTACGTTTTGAACACCCCTTGCATATTTCTTGTATTCATGTCGTGGGCATGTAATTAAAATGGGTGCCTTCAAGACACATTTACAGGGGCCGCAGTTTATTTAGCCTAACAACACTAAGGATCGCGACTTGCAATCCCTTATTATTAATAATAACTTTCAAGCAATTGACACGTTACCGTAATAAAGAGGTGTTCGTGCGAGTTTCATATCGTTTGATGGCAGAAACGAGTCTCTTATTGATCACATTCTGTATCAAATTTAAGGAAATGATCTGGTGAAAGGTTGTTCTATTAAAGATAACAACTGTCCCAATGTATCTTCCCACATTGCGTTTACAAGTTATGGTAACAATGCTTTTAGACTTATAAAAATGGCACAAAGTTAACCATGTGCAGCTTTTAGAATATAAGCAAGTATCAATAGGTTAATTAGAATTAAATACAGAAACATTAAATGCATTGTGTACTGTTGAATACACTGACGAGCTGTATTGTATTATTGTTGACTTCATTAAGCGCATATCGGATGATAAGCTTCCACATGTCCACTACAGACTGTACTTAAGGCTCATTTTAGAGTATAAGAAACCCAATGGTCCCAGAGAAAGGTTTCAGATCATTTTATACATTATGCTACTCAGAGAGGTTTATTTCCAAATTTCTAAATAATAAAGCATATGAGCAAACATAATATTTGGCATGTCAATACACTAAACATTATTCTATACAGATAAATCAAAAATATAATATATTTTCTATACTTTCTAGAACAAAACTATTACCACTAACTGTCAAATGTTGAGTTTGGATTCATCTATTAATAGCTGTACATGTAAGATCAGTGATGCTGAAACCCTTATATTGAAGCAGGCGAAATAGGAAGTAACTGCAGTTCATACCTAATGTGTGTTGGGGTTAAACTAATATTGGTTCAAAGCGTTTTATTTGGTTATCTGAGGGAATTTCCAGAGGGCATACATTTTACCAATACCAACATTTATAGCACGGTTATTCATGCTTGACAAGACAGACTCTCAACATAAACATAATCATCAGGTATACTGCAGAAGTATTGCACAGTTATTCTCAAATTTAACCCGTTTAAATGAAACGTGTACAAGGAGTGAACAGGTGTTTCACGCTAGTTTAAGTGGTCACAATACAAGTTATTATGTTTATTTGTATTGAAAGACAGTTATTAGGACGAAATGTTCGAATGGGGTTTGGTGAGTGTGTTCGAGTATCAGTCTACGCACAAGTGAGATGGTAAATGTTCTGTTAGGAACGTATAATTCAGATTCAGAATAAACTATACCAATGACGTACCAGAACCAGTTGCGTTCACGTACCCCTAACATGCATTCCGTTTGCGTTCCGTTTACGCTTCTTTGCATTCCGTTTGCGCTCCGTTTGCATTCTGTTTGCATTTCATTTTTATAACATGCATTCATTTGCGTTCATGAATGCATTCATCGGTTATAAACGAAACTATGCGTTCATTTAAATGCACGGAACTGCATTCATGAACGCAACTTAATGCGTGCGTTTCAATGCACGAACGGAGAAAATGCATTTGCGTTCGTACATGCAGAGTTCATCAATTGAAACATCCCTCACGATTAATACAACTGTGGTTTTCGCCCAAATTATATAATTCTGAAAGATTATGCAGCTCTTTAGTAAAATGGCGGGAAAAGTGGGTAAGAACTTACTGTTTCTGCAAAACACTATCATTTTGGAATTAAAAGCGAGTGTATGATGGTAATTATCGACACAGTCGCGTTCACAAGAATAACAATAAAAATTATCCGAAGGCGAAATTCATTTGCTTGCGTTTTGAAAAATGCATTTCAGTCGTTGCTTTGTGTTCATTGTTTTAAAAAAGGCATTCTTCGTTCATTTTGTGTGATGTGTATAGATCGTTCATTCTCTTTCATTCTTCGTGTATTTATTTGGTATATTTGAACGCAACTGGGACTGTATATGAACTTTTTTGTATATACACTCAACACAATTTATAATTGCTCACCTGGGTTTGATGGATATAATTTGAAAACAAACGAAACATGAATGTAATTTGAAAAACAATTCAATTCACATAATAATAATACAATTATTTTCCGTACCTTTATTGAAAAGAAAAACTAATAATTCAAGCATAACACGGTTGTGAAATTCAACACCCTCAAAACTAAAAGTCACAATTTAATATCTGGTGTGGCCTTCCATAAGCAGCAATTTCAGCTCGGCATCTGGCTCACATTGACAATGTAGCGCTGGGTGTATGTCATTCTATGTTTGAGTGACACTTTGACGAATTGTCCGGAGATTTTATTGCTGTGGAAGTTCTCGCACGCGACATTTTAACATGTCCCATACATGTTCAATTGGATTTAGACCCGGACTTTTCGCAGGCCGTGGAAGAACTCTGACATGGTTCGCTTCTAAAATTGTTCGGTATTTCTAGCAAATTTCTTCCGCCAAGGACATCCCTCTATTTGGGCATTTCACTCTTATGTTTGGTATACAGACTGCCTGCAAAGTGTCATCTTGGTACAGCCTAGCATTAAGGTTACCATTGATGTTGACAATAGACACCATTTTGAAATTGTGACTTTTGGTGTTGAGGGTGTTGAATCTTATACTTGTTTTATGTTCATATGTTAGAACTATTAGTTTTTTTGCGGTGAAAGTTCAGCAAAAATGTGAATGTAATTGTTTCATACAATATAATATCAAATTAGAGTCATGTCTTGTTTGTTTTTTTCAAGATATTTCTCTACACCCCATGATGACCAATTATAAAGTGTAGTGTACAAGTATAATGTATGTGGATAAAATATATATCTTAATCATGTTTCCTTATTTCTTAAATGTAATGCGTTTACGAATATATTTCTGTGTAGGAATAAACCATGTTAATTATTGATAATGTAATGTCTTGCGTTTCAGTTTGATATTAAGTGATGCCTCATACATGTAATATATACTTAACGCCATTAAAAGTGCAAAAATTATTTTGTGTTTATTTCCAAGATTGATTGTAGTGTTATGTAAATGTTAGAAAATATCCACATTTCCTATAAATCTAGTGAGCGAACAAATTCATGTATTGAAAGAAGTAAAATTATGCAATTGATCTTGGAGACATTTTAATTAAAAATAAACACAAAATAAAAATAAATTGCACTTTTAATGGCGTTAAGTATATATGTATATATGTTTGTTTTCTCGCTGTTTTTTTTCTGTAAATGTAATTCATTTAGATATGTAGAATGACGTTACTTGTTTGTAAAATAATTGGTTAATATGCTGTATAAAGTGTCTATGTAATAAACTTCTTACTGGAGGAAATACAGATTAAATATTTCAAACATTCATAATTTGATATTTTTGAATTTTCCTAAATAAAATATAAGTATCCTCATTTTCCATGAAAATCTTACTACTTTAACATAAATAATAAACAAATGCACTAATGAAGCAAATATAAACAAGATAGGAAAGTAATCAAAATGCTTCTTCTATAAACACACGCATAAGAAACAAAGCATATGCCGCAAACGCTTTTGGACATTGAGAGATGTCTTATACTCGGCATTGACGTCGATTTTTGATATGTATAACTGTAAAAACTAAATTACAAGTTCGGCAAAAACAAAAGTCAGTAACGTGTTTGAGTATGTATACTCGGTAAAAAACGTTTTGGACCAGGGTATATAAAGTCATATACAAATAAAACTAGTGGACAGAATTTAAATATCTTCTTTTTGTAACCAAGGTCTACCCTACCCGGTTAATTTGGTACCAGAAACATTAAATTCCAAACAAGATTTGATTTTAAGGAAATATCGCGAACACACAAAGGGTCTGTAAAAATGTTGCAAAATCCATAAAAAGTAACAGTTACGGACACATTCGAGTAACCAATAAAAAGATTATTATTTTTTCGCAAACTTTCATTGTAAACGAAAATTATTGTTGATTGTTGATCTATTGTGAATTATCAACTGAGATAATAAACCGAGACTGCAATATTTCGTATGTGTCGTGCTCGGCCGTTTTCAAAGGTCCATTATCATACTCTTTTTTTATGGTCGAATGTCATGGTTGAGCGATCGTTGTACGGGTTCGAACTCTGCCATGGTCAAAAAAAAATTAGCAGTTTCTTTATTGTATTGCTATGAAAGAGATTTAATGTTGAATATTTCGTCCGATACTCAGGCAGATATAATTGAAGCCTTTAATGACAACTCTCGGTATCTGGATGACATATTGAAAATTGACAACCCTTTCTTTTCTATTATGGTTAATACTATCCTAAAACACTTCAATACAACAACGCTAACGTTCCTGATAACAATTATAATAAACGTCAAGTTTCATCTATAAGTACTTATGACTTCTCTACACTATATACAACCTTACCGCATCACCTTATCAAATATAGCTTATTGCTCTTTTTCAAACACTTTCACTGGAACAAAAATATATATTTGGCCTGTGATAATATCAAAGCGATTTTAACTAACGGCAGTTTAGACAATTACACTATGTGGACTTGAAAAGAAATTTGTGAAGAACTCATTTTTTTCTATTAGATAATATTTTCATCAGGTATGGAGCAACCGTTTATAGACAAATAGTTGATATCTCTACGGATACAAACTGTGCACCTCTTGTCGCAGATTTTTTTTTGCATTGCTATGAAAGATATTTCACGCTGAGTCTTTCATCCGATACTCAGGCAGATGTAATTGAAGCCTTCAATGACACCTCTCGGTATCTGGATGTCATATTGTACATTTACAACCCTTTCTTTTCTATTATGGTTAATACTATCCTAAACCACTTCAACACAACAACGCTAACGTTCTTGATAAAAAAAAAAGTTAAGTTTCATCTATAAGTACTTATGGTTTCTCTACACTATATACAACCTTACCGCATCACCTTATCAAATACAGCTTATTGCTCTTCTTCAAAACACTTTCATTGGAAAAAAAATACATATTTGGCCTGTGATAATATCAAAGCGATTTTAACTATTTATATTTAAATAAATATTTTAACGGCAGTTTAGACAATTACACTCTGTGGACTTGCCAAGAAGTTTGTGAAGCACTCATTTTTTTCCTATTAGATAATATTTTCGTCAGGTATGGAACTACCGTTTATAGACAAACTGTTGGTATTCCTATGGCAGATGTAATGCAAGCCTTTAATGACACCTCTCAAACTCTCTGAACATTGACAATCAATTCTTTTCTGCTATGGTTCATGGTTTATAATATCCATCATTTCAACAAAGCTAACATTTCTGATACTGTCGCTTCTTTTCTTGATTTACATCTCTCTATTGAAAATGGCGAAATAAGTAGTAACATCTATGACAAGAGAGATGATTTTAATTTTGATATTGTTAATTATCCCCATTTAGATGGGGATGTACCCCGAGCTACTCCTTATGGGTCTATGATTCTCAACTTATTCGTTTCTCTAGAGCTTGTAGTCGTGTAAAGGACTTTACTATTCGTAATATTTATATAATTAAATAGCTACTCCAGTAGGACTACCTTGAAAACCCTTTGCTAAATTTTATTATCGTAACCCTGATCTACTTTTAAAATATAAAAGCAATTTAAGAACTATCACAACCTGACTTCTATGGTGATGTGATTTACAAACTTCGTCAGATCCTTAGTCATAATCACTTTCATACAATCTTTACTGAACATGTTAAAATTTTATCAAAAGCGGTGAAGACCGTATCATTTAGCAACGTACTGCGTGTTTAGTGGTTGACCCATTTCCAGTTCGCCACTATCCTTTCCACTTTGATTTTGCGATGACCGGACAGATGGTGGACCCTATGATGACGTCTACCTAAATCCTTATAGGATGGTAGCGTTTGATGTTTGTCTTTAATCTTGTCGTGGCCTACCCTTAACGGTTTGTTCTTTTGTTGCTCTGGCTTCTACCATGTCATTGTGTACTTACTTTGTGGCTTTTGTTTTTTATATTCTATATACATGATCATTTATGAGTACTACTTATATTGCCTATTAATGCTGCCTTGTTTGTTAGAGATTATGACCTGGCGGGGATAGCTTTATTTACACTGTCCCGTTTATTGGGATGACAATAGAGTAAGAGTGAAGTTTGGTGCACCCTAGAACCTGGTGTAAACCCCAGCGGACTTTTTCTTGCCACAGACCGTTCCAATGCGGTACTCACTATTATCAAACCTTTTGTGTTTGCCTTTTTTCATCTTTAAAGTCGTTCTTTGTTTCTGTGTGTGTTTGCGGGTGACTGTCGTCCTTGAATGCTACTTTTCCTGATCGATTTTTATATCTACTTATATAGAGAAAAACTTTAAAATATTTTTATCTGAAATCACAGTTGTATATTTACGGAGCATGAACAGACGGATACAACCACCCAACCAGCATCGGGCCCGTGGGGTTCGACCCCATCCCTGAAACATAGCCCCTGGGTTATAACTTGGAAACTGTTGAGATCCCCATCCTATAACCATATTCACATACAGAGCATGAACATACAGATAAAACCAGACACCCAGATTGACCCCAGTGTCCGTCCCCACCCCTTGGGACATAGCCCTGGGTCATAACTTGGAAATCGTCTACATCTTACCCTATAACAATACATACACTCAAGTTATGACCCAAGGGCTATGTTTCCAGGGGTGTGGACGGACCACGTTTCAGAAGCTGGTCGGATAGTTGTATTTTGAACTGTATTAAAGATGTAATAATTAGAAATTTATCATGTGGTATATGCATATATAAGAAAATGTATATATATTGTAAAAAAAAGAAATTATGTCATTTATTTTAATGCAATTATTTATCAAAAGAGAGTTAGTAAATACAATTGTAAAATATGCTCAAGAAGGGTACAAATATCTGACAGGGAAAGCAGCATTCAAGGACGAAAGTAAACCACAAAACACAAAAACAAACACGCAAACAAACAAACGAAAAGGCAAAATTAATAAAAAATGCAAACGACATCACAAACACAAAAGGGTTGACAATAGGGCTACCGCCTTGGAACGGTCAGTGGCAAAGTAGGCCACTGGGGGTTTAAACAGGTTCTAGAATGCACCAAACCTCACACTTACCCTTAAGTTATTATGTAGCTGTATGTATTTCTAAGGTAAATGCATCTTAAAATAATCGAAAATAGTATATAGTATCAGTATTCAAATCCGGTCACCAATACTAAAACCTATTAAAGCTGCTTAACTTCGGTACTCAAACGATAACCGATGCTTTTGATTGACAATATGTCCATTACAGCCGTAGCAGGTTTTCCTCCATGTATATGCTGACAAAACTAAATATAAAAGAAATCTCTCAAAACATGTGAAAGAGGTATTTTTAGCAATAGTGGTAGTTTAATAGTATAGAATTCTGGGATTCAGCAAAAATAAAAAGTACCTACTGTTTATGCTTGTATTTCCATAGGCCAGTTTTCGTTTTCGAGAAGCTTAAACAGAGTTCTAATAATTCCATTAAACCGTTTCAAATGTGCCAATTATTAATCTGTTATGGCTGATATTAACAATTTAAAGGAGATAATTTGATAATTCTTGATATATTGAAAGCTGCTATATATGACTTCTTTGGCGATTTTTTGGGGTAAGGAACATACATAAATATTTTCTAGGAAACATTTAGGATATTTTTCATAAAGTTGATGCTATTTAGGTGGAAAATGCATGTTTTAAAAAAAAGGGTAATAACTTCCTAGTGTACTAAAGTTTTCAAATAATTCTTTGTTTGGACTATAGGTGGCGGTCTATCTTATTAGTGTATACTTTTCATGTTCAGAATATATGGGAATGAAAAGTGGATGCTTTTTATTTTCGCTCAGTATATATATACAATTTTACAATAGTAAAAATAAGTATAAATGTCGAACAGGAAATGCAGCTTTCACAGAACACAGTAAACCCAAAAACACGCAAAATGAAAAGCATGAATGGCAACGTTAATAGGAATAAAGGCGTATGACCTCACAAACACAAAACGGGTTGACAATAGGGCTACCGCCTTGGAACGGTCAGTAACAAACCATGGGCTATACAATGGTTTTAAGAACTGTAAACTATGTACAGTTAGAATTGTCACGTGTTATCGTACACTACGCAAATGTTGTTGGCAATTATTTAAACAAAGAATAATTACAATAGCTGAATGTACTAACACGCATGCAAACTAGTTAACATACTATACTGAAGATAAAAAGAAACGCAACTCGGGAATTTCCGCTATATATTGTATATACTATACTGCACACTTAATTCCATATAATATTCCAAAGAAATCCACAGAAAGGACACAACTGCGGTGTTGTAGGCGTATCAATCGCAGTCCGCTTTGTAGCAAGAATTTATAAATGTTGAAGTTCCTCTTTGAAAAATTGAGCCATTTCAGTACTGTGTTTAACGTAAAGAGTTTTCCAATTATTGCATCCTAAGTTTGCTCACATCCTTGAGCCAAACGCGTACTCTGTCAATAATGAAACTTTGAAGGAATACTATTTGCTGTAGTATTTGTTGTTTTAGTCTTTTTTCCGAAAGGAAAGGTCATATACCATTCCATTAACAGCAGCATATTGTACATACAATATATAATGGGAAGTCCGAGTTCCTTTTTCGTTGCAGTATATTATATAATATATATATAAACCCTACTATATATTATATCACTCAACGTATTATCAGTAGATTCAAATGTTTACCTAACCAACTTATTTTCCGATACTGTATGATAATATGATATTCATAACAGTATCATAACAAACCTCGTATCAGAATCAGATATCATGACCATGGAAAAATGTCCTCGCCCGAGAACTTTTCAATTTGCCTAAATATTTAGAAGGTAAATTATAAATTGTTCAATGATTACATTAAATCCAATTTATTTCCTGAACCTTATACATTGTATTCCAAATCAATGGCACGTAGGACGGCACTGTACCAACCACTAAATCAAATCAGCAAGTTAAATAATCCTTCAACAGGACAGTACACAACATGAAGTCGATACGGCGTACTGGTTAGCTTAAATCGATTGTATGTGTACACAGCCTTGCTATGCTCCTACTTCCTTACCCAAATTGACAGGACAACTGTAAAAAACAGAACATCCGCTTTTTGACATTAAAGCCAACCTTTAGAGACATTCAAAATCGACACAATTGAATGATGTTGCAAAGATTTATAAAAAATAATGATTAGAAACACCTAAGAATGTAATAGAAGTGTAATGAACAACTACATCCATTGCAGTCAAAGAGAAAACGTACAGCCAAACAAATGTGGAACGAAAGTTCGTGCACATAGCTTCCGTTTCAGGTTTTCACAAGATGCACTCATACAATCCCACTTAGTTTTGCAGTTATGGGAAAGGTGACGCGTAGTGACTGACTGTAGAGCGGGATCAATCACATCTCCATACAATTAATTATGGGATATTCCTAGTTTTAGTAATGTTTAAGGTGCCAGATTATCTCTGCCCCAGCCCCACCTCAATCCCCATCCTTTTTCAGACGTCCAATTTTTAAATAATACAATCGTTTGATATGTTGTTGAGATCTATACAAAGGTATGTGCAAAAATATAGAAAATAACAGAGTAATTGAATTGTTAGTTTATTTGACCCCTTGAGGGCACTTGGGCGCAGGCAAATATAGTGTTGCTCCTTCTCGCCGTTATCATGTCGGGAGGCACTATCATAAATATGGTTAAAATCTACCCAGGTGTTTAGCGGGAGATATGGTAACGTACGTACAGACGGACTGGCGGACAGAAGGACAAACGGAGGCCTTAACAATACCCATTAACGCTTTTTTAAAGCATGGGGAAAATACATCGAGTTGAACAATACCTTTTTTATCATAAAAAACACCTACTTTTCGATGGTTCGTACATGCAGTATAATAACTTCTAACAAGAAAAGTCATAGTATACAATATATACTATGACGACGAGCGGCAATAACAATGAAAATTGTAGAATATATTTGTTTTCATTCATTGCAGTGTAATTACAGCATCATGTGTGGTTTGTTTGTGTAAAATTAGTAGTCAGTTCTATTTGGTGTAGCAACGGCAGAGAACAAAAGCGAAATAGGCATGAAATGTTTTTATTTGAAACTAAACGTCCAATTTAAGTGCTTAAAGCACTATCTACGCTATTTTTGTATTAAGCCAAGACTGGAGGAGCTGGACGAAAAAAAACTTTTCGCTATAGCTGAGTTCCGGCTATATGTATTCCGGCTATATGTATTCTTTTGAATATAAATTATGTTTCAATGCACATTTATATAAAAACACCCTCAGAATATGTATGAATAATTACAATTTACATACGGTAATAATATGATGAATATATACATATTTTTAAGTTCATGCTGTACAAAAACATTGAAAAAATAAAAATTGTATGTACAACTCAATGTGTCAAGATCAACATTCCTGTAAAGTTTCATGAAAATCTGTCAAGTAGTTTCGGAGAAGTAGTCGCGACAATTGTTTACTATATAACTCTATGTAAACAAAGATGGCCGCAGCAGCCATGTTTAATTTCAAATCAAAACTTCAACAGGGACCAACATCATGTCATGCTGATCATTTTAGAAAAAGTCCCATCATCAATATCACTTATAGTTTTCAAGAAGCAAGAAGTAGCTTGTTTTTTAAAAATCTAATTTTTAGCTTTGGCGGCCATCTTGGATTACACATCAATATGAATTGTTGCTAGGATCAACTAGACATGGTAACATTTCTGTAAAGTTTCATGAAAGTCCATGTCGTAGTTTCAGAGGAGCAGTCGCTATAAAAAAATTACGGACGGACGATGGACACCGCACCACGGCATAAGCTCTGCCGATCTTTAATCAGTAGAGTTAACAAGAGGTCAATGACCTTGAAGTCGCTATAAAAAAAGTTTACGGACGGGCAGACGGTTTTTTAAAAATCTATTTTTAGCTGTAGCGGCCATATTGAATTTCCATCTGACGTGAAATTTTGCTAGGATCACCTAGATATCAAGAGCAACAGTTCTTTGAAGTTTCATGAAACTTCGTCAAGTAGTTTCAGAGGAGTAGTCGCTACATGCTTTTACTATATAACTCCATGTAAACAAGGATTGCCGCTGGCAGGAATGTTAACTGTTGAATCATAATAATTTTCGACATTGACCAACCAACCTCATGTCAGGCTGATCATTTTCGAAAAAGTCCCATATCAATATCAGTTATAGTTTTCAAGAAGTAGTCGCTACAAACTTGTATTTTGGCGGCCATCTTGAATTTCCGGCCGACCTGAAATCTTGCTAGGATCAATTACACATCAGGAGCAACATCCTTGGCACGTTTCATGACAATCCGTCAAGTAGTTTCAGAGGAGTAGTCGTTACAAGATTGTAGTATATAACTCTATGTAAGCAAAGATGGCCGGCCATGTTTAATGCCAAATCAAATAATTTTCGACAAGGATCAACATCATGTCATGCTGATAATTTTAGAAAAAGTCCCATATAGTTTTCAAGAAGTAGTCGCGACAAACTTGGTTCTTAAAAATCTATTTTTAGCTTTGGCGGCTATCTTGGATTTCCCATCAACATGTACTTTTTGCTAGGATGAACTAGACATCATGAGCAACATTTCTGTAAAGTTTCATGAAAATCCATGTCGTAGTTTTAGAGGAGTAGTCGCTACGAACACGTTTACGGACGGACGACGGACACCGCACCACGGCATAAGCTCTGCTGATCTGTGATCAGTAGAGTTAACAAGAGGTCAATGACCTTGAAGCTCTACTGATAGGTTTTTGATAGCTAGATCAACAGTCCTGTAAAGTTCCATGGAAATGTGTCAAGTAGTTTCAGAGGAGTAGTCGCTCTAAGTTTTTACTATATAACTCTTTGTAAACATGGATGTTTAGTCGAATCAGACACAATTTCTACAAGGATCAACATCATGTCATGCACTGCAAACTTGCTTTTTTAAAAGCTATTTTTAGCCATGGTGTCCATCTTGAAATTTCGAACTGAAATTTTAATAGGATCAACTACACATCCAAAGCAACATCCCTGTGAAGTTTCATGAAAATCCGTCATGTAGTTTCAGAGGAGTAGTCGCTACAAGTTTTTACTATATAACTCTATGTAAACAAAGATGGCCGCTGGCAGCCATGTTTAACGTTGAATCAAAACAATTTTCGACAAGGACCAGCATCATGTCATGCTGATTATTTTAGAAAATGCTCCATATTAAACATCAAGTTGTTTATTTCATCAATCTATACCTACTATAAACACAAGAGGCCCAAGAGGGCCCCTGGACGCTCTTCTTTCTAAAAATAAAGTTTACGTTGAAGGGATCATAACTCTTTCACAAAAGCATTCGACCAGAACATGGCTATGATATATGCAACTAGGCTTGGTACAGATCAGCCCTGCAAGGTTTCGTTGAATTGCAGCCATAGGTTCAGGAGAACTAGTCTTTTTTCGATTTTTCCATTATATAAGCGGTACCGATAAGCGGACCCATTCCCAATCGAGAAATATACCATTTCTCCCAACTTGAAAATAAAAATCCCAATATCAAGAAAACAAACATCATATTTTAGCAGAGATGCATACTGTTTTATTGACTGGACACTACTGTGATACCATAGAACCCTTGATATAATAGGAAGCAAGTATAATAACAACAACATGAACGTGTAAGCGTCACGTTATGAAAACATAAAAATACACAATTTTGTATCTGACTTTATCGCATAGGCGCACAAACTACACTTTAAAACACAGTAAAATGAAAAAAAATCGCATTTACTTACAAGTTACAATACCTGTGTTTACTATGACGACTCACTTCGTTGTATCGCCGCGCCCAACAGAAATTATGCCGGGAAAGGACACCTTCCAGGGCTTTTAGTCATTTTTTTACTTTCGCTACCAAATACAAAACAAAACAAAACGAAAAACAGGAACGTCACTGTAATGTTTGCAAATACACTGCCTTCCCATATGACAAATCAAGTTTTATCAACAAGCGCAGTAAACTAGGTCACGCTATGCAAACACAAGCAATAACAAACCATTCATCAAACGCAAATGTCTGCTAGCCTATCTTCATTTTGACAAGTACAACAGAAGACAATGTAAATTGTATGCACATTAAAACACATTTTCTACATATGATTACTTGTATATGCCAAACTCCAAAATGTCAACGTCTCTCTCTCTTTGAACATGTGAAGAAAACAATGGCCTCATCAGCACCAAACCAAAGAAAAACAAAGAAGCTATGACGTCATGCTCTCCCGATAATGCATTACTTTCATGAAACATCTCCCGATTATTAGCGTTTTGAGCAACGATGTCTAAATCACCTTTACGCACATTATAACAAACTCATGCATTTATACAAAACTTCCTTTGAATTTTATAAGAACAAAAGATATTTCACATTGATTCCAAAACGTATACAAAAAATGGAATTCACAATTAACTATGTCCATACACGAGGGGTACAGCAAATTTACGCTTCACTGAGCACTATATACGGTATATGGAATCGCCAATGCGGTCAAATATAATCCCAGTAATAGAGCGTTTACACAGTAATAGTTAACTGAATTTACATATTCATGCATAATAACGCTCTATGAAAATAAAGCATTAAGTCAAGGCTGTGTTTACCTCATGGGACACAAACATCTTGATGTTGATAATAGAATATTGGTTTAGATCCAAGGTGAAGGGGACATTCAATATAACTACAACCAGATAAACTCAAACGGTTTAAACGTAGATTTAAAGTTGCGTGATAATAAACAAAAATTATTTAAGATAGTTTATTCCTCCAAAGCGACATAAGGTAAGCGGGATATTGGTTTACAGTCGTCGAAACTAAATGTGTATAAATATCTATACAAATTTCAATGCCAACAAAACGATTTATCTGTAGACAATCTTAGAAGCAATTATGACAAAAAGGAAAGATTTCTATAAAATAGCAGTCATCCTGTTCGTGGCGTTGAATATATTTCTGTTAGTTCTCATAGGAATAACGAGTTATTTCTTCGCTAAGGAGGGACAGGGCAGCTTCATGCGCGATGCGAAATTTTGTTTACTGTGTGAAGATATTCGACTGCATCCAGATGATGTACATGAGAGCATGGAGTATCCAGTGGGAGACGAGACACAGTGCTGCATAAAAGACGAAGAGAATCTGCATACGTTCATAAGATATGTAAGGATTTGTTTGCATTAGCTAACATGGTATGCTAGTGAAGGAGTTATTATACTAAGTTAATTTATACATTATTAAAAATTCTCAATATCTCTGTTTATATCGAAGTTCGATTAACTTGCTTATAAAACACAATGTATAAACGCGTCATGAGAACGTACTTATTGTGATATTTTACTGTAACTATTGACATGTAAAGTATAACTGTCTGCACATGTTTATTTTAAAATGACCAAAACGACCGTTTCCGCCCTAACTTTATATTTGTAACAGTTTCTTGACAAGATGCGTGCTTTGACATTTTGGCATAAGTAGGGCCTTTAAACAATGTCACGCCTCAACGACCCCTTAATGACCAATAATGGCCTTGTTCATTTAATATTAATAAAAGTGTCCAAAGGTCGAGGGACATTACAACTGGCCGAGAATGTATGAGTACCATTATTTGTGAACAGTATATTATTTGTTGATCCACCGGTACCGATCAAGTTTGAATTATATTTCTTTTACCGCTTTTCATTTGATAGAGACCGTCGGTACTAATCAAAATTTAAAGTTACTTAACGTAATACGTGTGATAATACCAGCGTCAGTTATAGAAACGAACGCTGTTTTTAATGCACATACAATAATTGAACTGAACTGGGTTGGCGCACCACATGCCAGGCTCATCCTCCATTTACATCAAGATAAAATATGTAGAATGGGCCTAGAACCTTCTTACCTGCAGAACTGCAGAGTTGCTGCAAATTCTATAGTACACACTCCATTTACGATGGAGTCACGTTTCCACAATTGAATGAGCATGATAAAAAAAAAGACAAAATGAATATACGTAAATGGGGGGGCCTACCCCTCCGCATGTGACTGTGTGTTTGTGAGATTGTAGTGGTTGTATTCTACTCCGACAACCACACGGGGGTCAATACAATAAGAATATATTATAAATAAATCTTTTCAATATGTATCTCCTTTAGGCTGCTGCCCATTGGTTTAAAAAGAATCTGAATTTAGGTAAGCTTTGAACAGTTTTGCATTACTAATAATAATGACACAACATATTTCTGATCAAGGCATTTTCATTGTATTTCCTTTAACAATACTTGTTTTGGGATGTTTGTACTATTCTGAAACTTTATCAATGTCAAATAAATGCAATTCAGTTACTGAATCGGAATATGTATACATCTTATTTGTATAGTATGTAACATGTTTAATTATCGTTGTCTCTTTTAAGACTTGTGTTCTTATCAGATAAAGCAGCGCATCTACGAGACATAGTAAATGAGAAAAATTATCTCCCGTGTGGTTATACTACTTCTCGGTGATTACCGTATCGCAACGCGATTATTAGTTTATTAGTCCAACTGAACCAAGTTTCAAAATTAGGTAATGTTTATGGATTAATAGTGTAGTTAAGAATGATAGGAAAACATTGAGTACCATGGGAAGAGACTTATTTTCTTACATTGTTTACATGAATGATTGAAAGCCTGATCTTCCACATGGGGGAGATAAAAGTCGCGCGCTGATATCAGCAATAGTAGTTGCATGACGTCATTGTGTAAATAAACATGCAAAACGGTAGTAGTTTGCAACGTCAATGCGTATAATGTAAATGGTATGCAAGTAAAAGAATCGAGCATGGGTATCCGGTTCAGATAGGGAATTCCAACACTCGCTATAAGTGTTTTAATCGGACGTCGGCACAGCCTCGGTTCCTATAAAAACAATTATACCTCGTGTTGGAATTCCCGATCTTCACCGCATACCCATGAAAGATTCTTATAATCTTTCGCCGTGTAGAATCAGCAGATCCTGAGTGATTACTACGTTTCGAAATTAATAATCGGTTTTCAAAATATATGATTACTAATATGAGTACTAATGTTTAACGGAACCTCATTATGTTCTTATATTCCAGCCAACCCAAACTTCACATCATGTGGTCGAGATATAAGGATGATGCCAATTATAAAACTAGTGGGAAGAAAAGAAAAACAAACTGGTAATGATGTTTTAGTAGAATGTGTATATTAGAGCGTGTCCTTATTTTTGTTTGCAATACAAACTGGCAGCCAAAACTCATTCGTTCAAAATTCGCAATACTTCTAATGATTCTTCAAACAGTATTATTGATTGTTTTCATCAGAAATTTCCTAATCGTATTGGTATATACAAATTATTATGTTTGAAGAAAAGTTTTACCATGTGTGTGTTAATTTTCTTTTCACATATTTTGGAAGGGGCGATAAAAAAACGTAAAGTGAATATTGTACTCATATTGTAACATTTTGAGGTTATTGATTTGAAGAATAAAATAAAACACTGCGGAAAACAACAATCGTCTAAAGTTTAGTTTACATGCACTAGAAATTTGATTAAATGTCTCCGCGTTTCCAAAGATGTGGTTGAGTATTTTAAATAATAATCATTGTTTCCAATTGCTGTGACTGTAACCATGTATTAAACTGTTATTTGTTCACCTTAACATAAACTAGATATATGTAGATTATTTTAACATAAAGGAGATATATGCCGATTATTTTAACATAAAGGAGATATATGCCGATTATTTTGTCAGGCACTATCGAACAAGAGATAGAATGGGACACAGGATCAGAACTGACATACCAAAATGGTTCCATTTCATACGACAACAGTCACATCACTATTCAAGAGACTGGACTATATTATGTCTACAGTCAAGTCATATTTCAACACGACACGACCCGGGCAGTTAACATACAAGAAACGCCAATCTTGTTTACACACACGGTCTTGTTAAAGCCATTTGGAATCAAGGACAAATATGCAAAGATCATAATGAAGAGCTCAACCTCTGAGTATCGATGTCAGGTGACGCGTTACAACATCACAAGCTACGTGGGAACTGCATATCAGTTGTCGAAAGGCGACCGGTTGTCAGTTAAAGTCCATAACCTATCAGAAATATTTCCAAGTTCCCATATGAATTTCTTCGGAGTTCACAGGATGTAATAGGATCTGCAAAGTTATATAATTATACTGTTAGTTGAGTATACGTTCGCGCGAGTGATATGAATTTCGTTTTTTTTCTATCCGATACATTTCGATCTCTAGTACATAGTTCTGTTTGTTTATGTTGTATCCTGCTTGTGTAAAACATCTGATTTGTTTGCAGTTCTAGTCTATTGCTTATTATTATAAACGATTGTCTGCGTTGCTAGCGTTGTCTACTATTATCAGTTTTGCTATTATTACTGCGCTAGCTAGCTCTACTGGCCAAGGGCCAGCAGAGCTTATGGGATGGTGTGTTGTCCGTCTTCCGTCGTCCGTCGTCCGTCCGTCGTCCGTCGTCCGTTAACTTTTCTTCAAACGGCTTCTCCTCAGAAACCGCTTAGCTAATATTAACAAAACTTCACATGGATGATTCTTAGATGAATGCTTTTTAGATTTGTTAAAATTAGGTCAGCGCTACATCCAAGATGGCTGCCATAACCATATATAATCGAAACCTTAAAAAATCTTCTTCTCCAAAACCGCTGGACAGATTTTAACAGTTTTTCTTTTAAAATGATCGCCAACGCCTAGACTATTAAGTTTGTTCAAATAAAGTCCCCGGGGTCAAAAATGGCCGTGCCCCGGGGGTCCAAAGTTTGTATATTGAGGTTTTGCATGATTTTCATATTGACATATAGGAAAAAACTTTAAAAAATCTTCTTCTCTGAAACCACAAGGCACAGAGCTCTCATGTATTACATGTAGCTTCAGCTTATGGTCCTCTACTCAGTTTGTTCAAATGGTGACCCTGGGGTCAAATTTGTCCCCGCCCAGAGGGTCACAGTTTTACATAGACTTATATAGGATTTTTTTTTAAAAAATCTTCTTTTCGGAAACTACAAGAGCCGGAGGTTTAATATTTTGCATTTGCTTTAAGCTTATGGTCCTTTACCAAGTTTGTTCAAATTGTGACCCTCGGGTCACATTTGACCGCGCCCCAAATGTCACAGTCGTAATTAGGCTTGTATAGGCAAAATCTGCTTTTTAATTTTTTTTCAATTTTCTTTTAGTTTTTTTTTTGAGTTTTTTTTCATTACCTTTTTAATTACTTGACACTTACTTTAAAATTTCTTGTCGGCGCTACTCATCCTAAATGCCTTGTTGAATTTCGACGAAACTTGGCAGGAAGCATCGGTAAGATGTCTAGTTGTGCATATCACGCTTTTGTTCCAGTTTGCTGATTTTTGACGGAGTTATGGCCCTTTGACATTTTTATTTTAAATTTCTTGTCGGCGCTACTCCTCTTAAACGGCTTGTTGGATTTCTACGAAATTTGGCAGGAAGCCTCAGTATGATGTCTAGTTGTGCAAAGCGCGGTATATCAATGAAATATTGGCCAATTTCGAAAACCAGCTAGATCTTGTTAGTAATAACAGAGATATGGCCCTTGATTTGTTGAAGAATGCTATATTGTATTTTCCCTTGTTAAATCTATAGGAGAAGAGAGCTATATCTAGCTATATCCATCTAAATCTTAAGGAGCTGTTTTAGCCAGTAGAGCGTCAACAGGCTCTCTTAGGCCTCTTGTTTTGCTTATTAAAATTATGTTTGTCTGCTTTGCTTGAACTACTTTTATTATCAGCTATTGCCTGCGTTGCCATTATTGAGTGATTACTATTACTCTGCGTTGTCAGCCTTGACAGTATTGCCCATTACTCAATCACATATAACATTTTGTTTCTGTATGCAGTCAGTGTCAATCAGTTCTCTTCATATCTGATATGAGGTGATACGAGTGTTAGCACCTTTTTAACTTAAAGGTATTTGCTCTATATTGTGAAATCAGTTTTTAATAAAAGTTGTCTTAACTCGCTCTTAACATATTCCAGCATGTGGCATGTGTAAGATTTGCCAAGGCTGTCCTCTGTGGGATTGACAATGGCTGTATGACTCTTAATTTTAAATTGTACAAAATAGAAATTTTGCATATTTAATTTATCATTGAATATTAGATCATTTACTGATTACTTATCTCAGGCCTGTATATTTGATGCTTAATATTAATTGCTTTGATCATGCTTGAAATGAATTCATGTTTTATTAGACTTTATATCAGTTTGTCAATGAGTTTTTGCTTGTATTGTCATCCCTTTTATGTTTGTGATGTCGTTTGCATTTTTTATTAATTGTGCCTTTTCGTTTTTCTGTTTGCGTGTTTGTTTTTGTGTTTTGTGGTTGACCGTCGTCCTTGAATGCTGCGTTCCCTGTCCGATATTTCTATCCTTCATTATGTTGACTCTATTCATCATGTTATGAGTCGGGTCGAAAGCCCCTGTATGCTGTATTGGTCTGTATGTCTTGCCGACTTTAAATAATATTTATTTTATGTCTTCTTATCTTATTTTACAGTTTTTACTCTTTTAATACTCTTTGAAAGACTATGTTGCACGGCTTATAACTACCTGTATGTATAAATGTCGAACAGGAAATGTTGCATTCACAAAAATAAACGTCAACTAAAGATGCGATTGGATATATACGAGTCATATACCATAGATATGTTATATGATGCTTTATTAATCCATCAATATAGTAATCTGTCAATGTATCTACATACTTTAAACAGTAGCCTTGACATTAGAACATTACAATTAAAGTTCTCCGGCCATGTTTTGTTTCATGAACATGTTACAATACACAACAATAGATATTTACAATTAACACATTGCAACATCTGTGAAAAGCGATAATAGGATTTTTATTTGATGACGTAGAAAACTTTGAACAGTTAAATTAATCCACAGATAAATGTATTTATCAATTATCTGGCAATAGTTGTGCAGCTATACAATTTAGATTTACCTCATTTCCCCGTGCAGTCACGCAGTGATAAAGGTAGTATCTACCTCATGCAAATAATACTTATTTTTACATACAACTTAGTAGCAGTTTTAAATATATGTTTCTCTCCGGGACTATCAAGAAATGTTCATATGATGTTTAAGAGTTAAATTTGTTAATTGGTAATGCTACAAAAATGGTGGTCATTCATCTTTAATATGTGACACACTATGATGTGAAGGTACAACACTAAACCAAGTTTCTCTCACATATGCGATTTATTATCTTAAATACACATACAGTTCTAGCGATACAGGCTGAACAAGTCATTATCAAATAATGTTACGCTTTGACATTGAAGCATCATCGTATAACATATAAGTATTGATGACAAAAGCATGTCACTCATTTAGAACTGGTCATAATTGTGTGTGGTAGTAAATTTCAAATGGTATATAGTTTGGCCCTCGATTTTGTAATTGCCTAATCAGAACATATATGTTTTTCGTCATATGCAAGGTTTTTTGTTTTTTTAATTTCGATTACTAATATGCAATGTTGATTGCAATACTAATAAATCATTAAATTGCTTTGAAATGTATTATGTTTTTTTTTCTAGTCACCATTGTACGCAGCTGAATATCTGTGTATAGGCAGCAACGCTTCATTTATCAGTTTCAATGTGTGTCCTCTGCTTATCGACATTGCCAACGTAAACAGGTGTGACCCGCTTGCTAATTTGTATAACGATAATAAATAGCTAATATAACGATTGATATTGTAGCTTTGCTTTGAACAAAATAGACCCGCTAAACTATTATGATACTTGAAAACAAGATCTAAGTACGCATGTTTACGAATTTCAAATAGCCTTGACATAATTCAAAATAGTAATCTAAAAAACGTTGGATTACAAACTCAACTTGTTTGTTTTAAAAAGAAAAGAACTATAAAAGTAATGTGACTACAGGGCAAGAATTGTCCCAAAACACGGTTACTTTGTATTTATGTACATAATTTTGACAAAAACCATTGGGGTATAGCTTATATATATATGTATATAAGGGATGATCACGAAAACAAGTACTTACAATTAAAAGAAAGTCAAATGTCTGTCTAATATTTTATGTTTAAGTTAGATAACATGGGCGTAGCTAGGCCGTTTTGGAGGATACGCCTGTATATTGGGGTCCAAGGAGCGGTTGGTGGGGGTATGGGGGCTCCGCACGTTGCTTTTGACGATTTTGGGCTGAAAATGATGGCTTTTATTGATTGATAAATAAATTATATAGTTGCGAAAATTGAATATCTTAGATTGAAATTTCCATTTTATGGCATCTGTTTTGATAACTTTGATATTTATATGTTTATAAATTTCTAATGATGGGTCTCACCCTAGTCAGGCTTCAGTTTTTATTGCATTTTTGGGGCACTATGTTTTCTCCTTTTTTTCAAGAGGCGTACGCCCAGGCGTACGAGCGTATGCCTGGCTACGAGCCTGGATAATAAAACATATGTTATATGGTTTTTATTTTAATCCCATTTTTTACATGTTTAACTCTTATAGCCTTCGGGGATTTCTTAAATGCTACTGTCCCGTTTACTGGTGGTGGTAATAGGGACAAAGTAATGTTTTTGCACTCTGGAACATGGTTTAAATCGGCAGCGTCTTTTTTGTTTCATTCAATTTACTATCTTATTGGACATGTACGCGTCGTACATGTAAATAGAACTATCGCTCACGTTCAATAAGTTGCAGCTGACTTATAGTCACTTTAGAGTGATGTTTTCTACTTATTTAAATCTTCAGTTTTTTTAAATAAAAAGTTCAATGGCAGTGTTGTTTTTTTGGGGGTTTTTTAAGTGATCATATTTGCGCAGGTAAAATTTAGTTCATGTATTTTATAGACTACCTCGACTGCAGGTCGCCTAATTATGTCGTCTACTATGTAATATGTCCCAATATCTAGGACAGTCTTTCTCAAAGCACCAAGTGCGCATTATTCAGACTGAGAATAAATCTCAATCTTGCTCAAATAAGATCAAATAAACATGTAGCGGTATAAAAACAAAGACATGATTTGTTTGGGTTAATTAACATTTTGCTCAAAACAGGCTGATCTGTGATAAAAATATGTATCATTTTAAAATAGTTTTAGAAATAACGATAAAAAGCTCAAAAGTACTGTTACTGGATGTGTTTTCTTCATAACATCACAAATTAATGTTTTAATTAAAGCGTACATCATCTCGATCAATATAAAAATCAAAATCATAAGGGTGCACACATATTAAAAACATATATTTGTTATATCCCCTAATATGTGCCACATATGTAAATGATACATATGTGTCACATATATATCACATATATTTTTCATGTTAGAATAATACACATGTGCCACATACGAAATGTATACAAATGTACTTCATATATATTTTTAGTAAAATTATTTTCATATGTATTACATATGTGTTACTTTCATATGAAATACATATGTGGAATACATATTGGAATACATACGTATCACATATGTAAAACGTACGCATTTCATGTCTAGATATTTCAATTTTAATTTCATTTTTTTTATCAAGCGATTTCCAAAAGTAAATGTTTTATTTACAAATACCTAGAAACAGTAGCCTGCAGTATCTGTTTATTTATCTTCTTTCGACAAGCAAAAACATTTAAAAAACGCAATACGTGATATGACATACATACGGATATTTATAGATACACGTTAGATAATATGAGTGTATAGCTAGTAAAATGTCTTCTATAACCTACAAAAGTACTTGAAAATAAACTTTGGCAATTGTTCAATATTTATACTGGTGTGATTGTTTGCCTGACATAAACTAGAGCATTTGAATAGTTATTTATATCACGTTTAATAATAGAATATATATAAATAACCTTATGGTTAAACCGTTTACATGTTATTTTTAGCATAGTTATACTAGTGCATGCATTTATTCATGCTTATATCTCATATCCGTGTTGTCGTTGCTTAGTTTAACTCTATTGTGGAAGAAATGTGTTTTACATTTGCAAACATGTAGATAATATAATTCAGAGCTTGAATAAATATTAAATAAAAGCATACGTTTAACGTGTGCTTGTTGAGGTGACTACAACCTATCGTTGCAACTTACGAAATATTTATTCCGGTAATGATGAAGCCGAATATAAAATATGCCGGATTGTTTCTACTGGTACTGAATATCATCCTAGGAGTTTTTGTGATTATAATTACATCAAACATTATGGGTGAAATGGCCAGATACCATCCACCAACTCAGTTGTGTATACCGTGACGGGATATCATTCTGCACCCTGATGATCACATTCCCCATGTTAAGGTGGTCGGTGATAACACATCAATGTGTTGCTTGGAGGACATGGATAAGATAGATACCTTTGTGGGACAGGTAAGTAGATGTTTACAATTTCCCTTTGGAATGTATCTACATCATCTTTATAATAATTATTTGAAACGTATTTTATTCTATAATCGCTTCGTTTGTTAATACTGCTATTTTCCACGCACGTACAACGAAAGAACAACTGAAAAATATGCGAAATTCAATTGAAACATTAAAGTGTTTTAAAGTGTGACAAATAGAAATTGACATTATTAATTAAATTATATTTATGCATTCAGCTTGTATCCATTTTATAGATTTTCCTATTTCGACTTTTTATAAAACAAAAGCATAATAATAATATAATTGGTAATGAAATGTGTTTAATGATTTAATTGTTATATATACATCTTAGTGAATTGTCCTAAACTGAATATTTAATCAAACGGAGCATTACCTACTTCGGAACACTTGTTTTTTCATTGTGCTTATTACCGCAATCTCATACAGGTGTTGTACATTGTCCAACGAACGGGTATGACATAAAGATGCAAACCCGATTAACAAGAGCGCGGAGTTCGATTTGTATTTGCTGAGGGGAGTAATTTTATATATTCCACCATTAAATTTACTTTAGTGTTAGGACATTTTCGTGCGTAACAAGTAACATTAGTGACACAAAAGCATATTGAAATGAAGTTGTGCAAAGTGTCTCAATATATTGATTTATGATTGGCTTTTAGAATTAACA
Source organism: Cyrtodaria siliqua (assembly GCA_037043455.1). Classification (NCBI taxonomy): domain Eukaryota; kingdom Metazoa; phylum Mollusca; class Bivalvia; order Adapedonta; family Hiatellidae; genus Cyrtodaria; species Cyrtodaria siliqua. The sequence goes on along the minus strand of JAWPHD010008550.1, from coordinate 58,022 downwards.
ACCATGAATACAACCGTTTTTCAAAAACGCAAGCAAACAGACATTCTGAAGTCGCTCCGTCATTAGGTAGTTGGCTTATTGTTGATGTCAAATAGATATAAAGGTCGAATAAGAAATGTAGCATTTAAGGACCAAAGTCAACCATAAACACACACAAAAACAAACAACTACAAAGATGAATAAAAGACAATATATGACATCACAAACATAAAAGGGTTGACAATAGGGCTACCGCCTTGGAACGGCCGGTGGCAAAAAGGTCGCTGGAGGTTTAAACCAGGTTCTAGAGTGCATATTGATTTAATATGCTGCTGTTTATTAATATAAATGAAGGAATATATTTATTCTTATTGGGTATTGTAATAATATACCGTTTCTGTTCCTTCCAATGCTTACAAATATAGTATTTATAAGTGTATTACATGTATTATCTGTGCTTTTCATAATTGCAGGTGGTACATAATTGGTATAAAAGAAATCAAGTTGAAAGTGAGTATTTCTGTATGTGCTATGTATTGTCTATGATGAAGCTCTGCATCAACGTAAATTTACGGTAATTACTAATAGGAAAGAAAGGCAGAGGCTGTACTAAAAGGTAATTGTAAATAACAAATGCTGACAGATTTGTTTAAATCTCTTCAGATTTTATATCGATGTATAGATTATTTTTCAAAGAATTTAGATACGTGGAAATCCATCGTTGTATTACAGTGCATTATGTATCTAACATTTACATTTTAGAAGATCGACAGTTTTATGGATGCCAAATGCATGTCGAGAGAGGAAGGAGGCCTAATATCAAGCTAGTTGGGAAAGTTAGAAAATCAGGTTAGCTGTTACATTTATCAGCATTTAACATGATTAATTCATAAAATCCAGTATAGATTTTTTTCGTTTACTTTAGGGCGTATATGTTTGTATGTGGTAGTATTACGAAATAGTATATATCGTCCATTTACGTTCTAGGTATGAATAGCCCTAAAAATAATTTGAACAATCAATATTTCAAATTATATTATGTACTTCCTATTATAGTTGTTCTGACTGTCTGAATACGCTGGGGTTCCACCTGTAGTTTTCGCCACGTTTCTACTATACCTAATTTGTATTTTCAGGTACTGACGAGAAGATTGTTAGATGGGACGGTGCCTCTCAAATGACCTTCAAAAAAGGAATTGAATACTCCGAGGGAATTATTACAATTTTGACTTCTGGAGTGTATCACGTATATAGTCATATAACATTCCATATTGACGGACAAAGTCGCAATAACGTGCACTCAACAACCACGTTCTCTCATACGATGTTTCTACAAAAATCATCATATTTACGATTCAACGAAAGTATCATTAGTAAAAAAGCTTACTCCAAGTTTCAAACAAGTGATTGTCAAATATTCATTTCAAGTTTTAGTTAAGCTATCGTCCAACTATCCATGGGTGACCGTTTATATGTGCAAGTTAGTAACTTAGAGCATATACTTCCAGGTCAAGAAAGAAATGTTTTTTGTGCCCATATGTTGTCGTTTTAACACAATGTCATTAACATATAATAATGTGTTTATTGTACTGCAATAGTCGTTGTGACTATGCAGTCTGTATTTTAATTGTATGTTGTGTATCTAAATGTTATGTCAGCATCTAAGACAAAATTATATAACTTGTGTTTATACCTGTATAACGTGTATGTCGGCGAAGGATGGTATTATACAGATTTACTTCGTCGTGTGAATTGTTTAAGGACCTATTTCCCAATGTCAAATGTCATTTAAAAAGCACGGAAAGCTTGTTTATTTATTGCTAACTTGCTACATGATCAGTTAGCTCAGGTATATAAATTGAGCCCGAGTAATGTTTTTTCTTTCAATAAGATTACTATATTGAACAGTATCTTACTTATCTTTCTCATGCAGTTGTATGTCTACCAGTGATTTACAATTACATATAAACAGTTTCTCTCCGCTAAATACACTAGGCTCGAAGTAGGTCCTTAATCAGTATTGTTTTTGTAATTATATATCACACTTGTATCAGACCATATGTATTATTTTGTTTGTTGGTATTTACTCCTCCTAACTTAATTAACTCAAAGAAATTTGGTACTCGTATGGTAATTAAATCACGATATAAAAAAAATGTAAAATATGTTTGTGCAAAATGCTAAATAAAATATCACATTTCCTTGTTATCGAGGTCATTTATTTAAAGGAACCTTAAACATTCCTTGATAACAACCTTGTCGTGATACGGAAAATAACTCACTCGTGATAAATATTCTTGCGATATAGAAACTCATGCGAAAACGCACTCGTTTCTATATCGCAAGAATCTTTCTCACTCGGGAATTATTTCCCGTATCACTTCAACAATGTTAATTAAACTCTGTATCTACACATATAATTTATATTGTAGTGATAAAGACAAAGACAAGGTTTTTGACGTTGATTAATATTTAAGGCGCATTGGGTTAGCAAATGTTCAACGACGTCGTATAAAATCCCTTGAGCACACACTGTCTCCCTGCCATGGACGATATATATGTCGCGAGTGAACGAGAGAAGAAGAAACATAGCGATCGCATTTGTCAACGAATATACTACAGGCAAATGCAAGGAGCTAAAAAGATTGAAACCTTTTGAAAAGATTATGAGAATCTATCGTCATTGTGTCGGGTTAAGATTCGAACCTTTCATGTCGAGGATAATTCCTTGGGTTACGCATCAATAGATATAAAATATGTTCAGGCCTATAGTGGCAGAGACAGAAAGATAGCTGTTGGAAGACTTGCATGCTTGAAAGAGTTGCAACTTTCTTTTGTTAAAACCGAAAACCAGTCGCTAGGTGCCTACCACTGACGGGTTACGAGTTCATGTCTTTTCTGGGGTTAATAGTGCGGAAACAGATGCTGACATGTGATTCCCAGTTAAAGACATCAATGACAAACAGCATCCGCTGTAAATGACTCAATAATGCAGTGTCCTTAAATTAAATTCAAATATGAACATGCTGTAAGATGAAAAAAAAAGAATGCACGGCATCAAATAGTCCTGTTGCATTCGGCGTTGCATGTAAAGCTCAAACATTGGAAAAACAAAAAACTGCACTATCACCTAGTGCAGTAGATAGGTAATGGTGGGCGACGTCCCGCGCAGAAGCCTAATATAGTTGTCCCCAATATGTTAATTACTTCACCAAGGTACGAACACCGTATATAGTATTTATTTCACCATGGTGCAGATACCTAAAAGTAGATATACAAGTCGAACAGAACACCATATAAAAGTATAGTTTAAGCAGTACACATTGATCCAAATCCATATCCATAATTTGGATTTGCATGCCCTGTAAAACGTGTGATCATTGTATCTTAAATACATATTATGTATCAGCTAACACGTCAATACATAATATATAAGGCTGTAGTCAATCTTTGATAACTTTGGTATGCGCATGGCAAATGTTCAGAAAAGCGAGCGATGTTATAACGAGGTCTTCAAACATGATTTGTTCTAGGTTATCTGGTTATAAAATGTGTCTATCCTTCTTGACAAATGTAATGAGTCATAGTTCTGTTCTATCCTGATAAGTCCCCTGTATATGTGAAAGGAAAATATACGACGTAATGTTTTCGGTATGCAGTTATTAACCACCACGTCATTCTGAGAGCATTGAACAAACACGTGTTTTATTACATTCTATGTCTAAATCGGTAATCTCTTTTGTTCATCACATTTTAATTTTACATAAAAGCGTATCTTTATTCGTGTATCTAACGACAATATAGTAGGCTTCTTCTCACATGGTCACTTCTGAAACATAAACCGACGTATGTCAAAGACTCCATAATGCAATTAACTAAGAATGTTCTTTATATCCCAGTGGACAGCACGTTGAACTCTGAATCCGGGGAACACAACAGTCATAGTCTGTGTTGATGAGCCGTTAAAAAACAATGTAATGTCATTCTTCTTTTTTTTAATTGTGTAAAGCTGTTTGGAAAAAGGAACGATATGGTCAAAGCGTATGCATGTTTGCTTTTTTATAGATAAAACCGTTATTTTCAAGAGAAGTGAAGCTATTTTTAAAAGCAAGGTCTATTATTCGGTGAATCTACTTTTCACTAAATTTGAAAATGAACATTAAGATATCGTGTATTTAGTATGCCTCTGACTGGAGAATAGCAGGAAAACAAGGGAGTTAATTCGAAAATTGTGTAAAATATATTAGGATTACATTATTTTCTTTATAATCATAACTATATATGAGATCCTTCGGAATCAATGAACACAAACAGGAGAAGAGTGTAGCAGACTCGATTGCGAAAAAAGGTATGAAAGGAGAAAATTGGAAATCGTCAAACACGATAAATACAAAATATATATTGCAGTCTCAGTTTGATTGTTCATGAACGGTAGTGAAAACTACTTGCTACCGTTCACGCCCTCTAAACAATATTTTATTCGAGTAATGAATGGGATTGGACAACAGGCAATGCCTATGTAAGACCCGGGATGAGCAAAACTCAATATTTCAAATGTCAATAGTACGAAAATTTGAGCCATCTCCAAGATGGTTTGCATATGACAGTGGAACCTTCAATGTGGTATTTTCATACTATTCCATGGCCTGCGGCAAAAGGTTCCAGTTTCTAACGAAATGCTTTGGACTTAAAGAGAAAACAATGGGCGAAATAAACAAACTGGAATTTAGTTGAGAGGATCAGTTATAAAGCCTGCGTATCATAAGTAACAATCAAAATACTGACTTAAAAAGAAGACAACATATCCTAAGGTTGATTAAACAATACTCAGAACCTCTAAAGGCTGGAGTAGTGAAACCACCTATTCGAAAATAAAACTGAGTCTGTTCTTGCGATGTAATATGAGATGAAACAACGTTCACGTCCCCTAGCACAGGCTTAGGTGGTATTCTACTTAAAGCCATTATATCGATTGGGTAATAACACCACTCTATCTTAGCAGGGGATCTGTAATATATATATATATATATATATATATATATATATATATACACTTCGCCGATTTTCTAATTGGCCACCCTATAAAATATGATATTATGCGATATATTTAATCAATAAATCTAATGTTGGTTATTTTTATATTGTACACACTAATCTATCGATTTACAGAAAGAAAATACATATTCGTGCATAAAATCATCCATGCGGAAAGGTAGGTACGAAATAGCCTTTGTGCTCCCGGATCTCGTGCAAAGCATGGTAGGTTGTCGTTTTTGGTATGAATGAATTCTCCATGGATTGTCTTTTATAAAAAACATGAAATATGGCGAGAATGAGCATGGCCGAACGCGCTCAAGCCGTCGGAATGATTCGTGCCGGCACCTCCATCAGACAAGTATGTTACGCTTAGTTATTAAATTCACACTATGTTTTATTATTTGTTATTAAGTGCAAAATACTAGCATAAACATGTATTAAGTCTATTAATTTAAGTGGATTTTATCTATATTTTTAGTTTGCTCGACTTTTTAAAGTTGCAACATGTTGTTTTTCATTAAGTGCAAAATAATGACAGAAACATGTTTTTTTGCGATCAATCTAATTGATTTTATCAATTTTTTCAGGCTGCTCGGCTTTTCAATGGGCGACACTTTACTATTGAAACTCTTTGGGCAAAATTTCTACAAACAGGAAGTGTTGCAGATCTCCGACGACGCCCCAAGAGAAGAGTGACGACTCCCCTACAGGACATTCAAATTGTCAATGACCATTTACAGGATCGTTTCACCACGGCAGCGACGACGGCCCGTAATACGATGGGCAGACACAACCGCGCAATCCACCCACAGACAGTACGCAATCGCTTGAGGGCCGTCGGCTTACGGTGCCGTCGTCCCCTGCGGGTTCCGGTTCTTACCGCAAGGCACAGGCAGGCAAGATTGTTGTGGGCCAGGCGACATTTGCGATTTACAAGGGCGGACTGGGCCAATGTCTTATTTGTTGATGAGACACGCATTACACTACGCGGGAATGACAGACGTGCTCGAGTATATCGCCGTCGGGGTGAGCGGAACAATGAGAACTGTTTGGTAGAATGTGATAACTTCGGGGGCGGTTCCATCATGCTGTGGGCTGGAGTTTCCATGCACACGAAAACTCCAATTGTACCCATCCAAGGAAACCTGAACGCGATAAGGTATCAAAATGACGTCATTCGGCCGGTTCTTTTACCTCATATCCGTGCCAATCGTGGTATGATGTTGGCACAGGATAACGCAACATGTCACGCGGCCAGAGGCACACAAGCAATGCTTGCAGCAAACAACGTGCGAACACTCCAATGGCCTGCAAAAAGTCCGGATTTAAATCCGATCGAGCACGTATGGGACCTATTGAAGCGCAAGATGCGCGCCCAGCCGCTGCAACCAAATATCAGGGAGCTCACGCGTGTTGTCAATCAGATGTGGGCGGCCATTCAACAACGGTATCTTCACAGATACATAATATCTATGAGGGCAAGGTGTCGTGCCGTAATTGCCGCAGCAGGTGGACATACGAAGTATTAAAATGGAATTAAATACAAAGTGATAGGATTTTACAGTTTTTGTTTTAAGGGTGTCAATGTTAACCCTCTGCGTTAAGTCCCTTCCCGTGATCAAATTTTAATGATTTTTGTTTTACATATTAGGAATAAATTGTAATAAACTTATATTTGGTTGTTTGAATTTTTCTCCGAATACTTTTCTCAAAATGAGATAAAAACTAGGTGGCCAATTAGAAATTCGTCGAAGTGTATATATATATTTTAGCTTTGCGATTCTTTATTCTTAAAACTTTGGGTTGACAGTAGGGTAAGTGTGAGGTTTGGCGCACCCTAGAACCTGGTTTAAACACCCAGCGGCCTTGTTTGCCACTGACCGTTCCAGGCGGTAGCCCTATTGTCAACCCTTTCGTGTATGTGATATCTTATTTGGCCTTTTATTCATTTTTAAATGTGTTCTTTGTTTCTTTGTGTGTTTGTGGTTGACTGTCGTCCTTGGATACGCTTTTCCTGTTCGAATTTTATATCTATATTTAGCGATACGAGTATAACAGCATCTCTGACATTAAAATATATTTAACTCTAAACGTTCCAAAAATTCCACTCTGTACAAGAACTACTTATTGTCATCAGTAAAACTGTATTTGTATTTTAAGAACGTTGGAAATTCCATCAGGCTGTACGTTGAAGTCTGTATTGTTCTATATAAGTTTAATTCCAATAACCTTTAACTCTAATGCAGATATAATGTAAAGCGTAACTCCATTGGCTGACGTCTCAAATTTGCGACCGTAGAACGCCGGATTTACCGTCTGAAAAGTACGTGACGTCACATAACGTTGTAACAAGCAACGTCATTGGATGACGTCAACAAAATGCCGTAAGAGATTAATTCGAGTTTGCATAGAAAAACAAGAGTGTATGTATATTTTACTTTATATTTCTGGTATGTAAGTAGTAAAGCATTAGAATTGAGATAAGCATGCCAAGATTTTCAATCTAGGACGGTATGTGGTTGGTTTTACGGTCTGAAATTACGTTTTACGGCTCCGCTACCGCGTCGCTTACCGTCCCAGAATGAACATCTTAGCATGGTTATCTCTTAAATGAACATATATATTCGTTCCTAAATTGATACTCTTCGGTAGTGCATTTATTGCTAAATGCTTCTTTAGTTATTAAATGTGAAGCTCATCCTTAAAAAGCCAAGTATAACCGTTACGACATAAATCATGACCATGTAAAATAACTGGTGAGTCATGTGAAATTCCCTTTTATTAAATCCGCAGTCATTAAACTTGATCATACGTGATGCGTATAAGATTTCCTATCAAAATATTGACACGCAAAGAGGATTGAACTAGAGTACACCGGTACGAGGTCAAGGTCTCGTTAATCCGCATACATTCTACGGTTTGGAAATACTTGCCAGGATGTAAATTACGTACGCCATAACATTATATTAATATGTGTTGATTTATACAATTATCGTGTTACCTAATAATCAGCAGTAATTTTCTTTCCTTACATGCGCATACAACATGGTGACCCTGGTATAGGTTGAATCAGCAGTTGGCAGAGTTACCGCTTGCCGAAGGTAACATGAATATGTTCTACCCCAAACAATATAAGTTTAGTTAAGCGCAACAAGCGAGGGTGGCATTGTATGTCAGTAAAAGCGTTTGTTCATTTTGCAAGGCTCATGCGGAAGATGAGTTACATGTTATGATAACCTGTCCTTTATATAATGATATCTTAGCTATTTATATGATAAAGCAATAAGCCTAAATTCTTAATTTAATAACTCTACAGATGAACAAACATTGGTATATTTATTCACAACTGCAGACTTAATATTCGTGTATGTGCCAAATCCTGCTACTCCTGCAACGGCGATCTAGCGTTTTGTATCGTTAGTCTTTTTATCAATTTTATATCTGTAAATAATGTCAAATTGTTTTATCATATCATGATTTTGTTTTATTTTCTGCTATGAATATCATGCTAATCAGTTCCTTTTTGATCATATCGAAGGGGATAACAGCTTTTTTTTCTAACTAATGCGCAATAGTGCTTTTTTATTTTGCCAAATCTTACATTACTCATTCTTAGTGCATCTTTTAAAGATAGATTAGCATCATTTACATAGTCTTAATGTGTAATATATATGCTAATATATTTTGATTTTGATGTTATAAGCTACTTTTAAAATGTGTTGATAGTTTTATAGTCTCTTATAATTCTAATTAGAATGACATGGCTATCCCAGAGAGTTTACGATGTATTATGTATGTTTGTATTTATTGTAACCCAGGATGAGACTTTAATGAAGAAATGTATTGATACTGATATTGAATACTATAATTTAGCGATGCAATTATGTATTTACTTACACGTGATTACATAAGCATACATACAATATGATACGTTTGTCATTTTTAAATGAGTGTCAATTGATTTAACATTTAACAACAATAAATGCCATAATGCATTATAAAATATATATTTCGTCTCGTCATGACAATGATTAAATGTATGTCGAATTTTTTCAAGGACGGTTCAGGAAAAGTTCTACCTATTTCCCCAAAACTTTGTATGTTTGTATACAAATATTAAAAGGGCACATGGCAATCTTAAAGTATTTATCAACCACTTAAAGTAGCATTTTGGTTTAATTTGAATTTTGAGTTTGTAGACAGTGTTGAATTGAGGTAGATTTATTTAAACAAAAGCTCTGAATGTACAACTAAAATGAAATGCTTTTGCGGATTATGCTTGATTTCGTTTATGTTGTCTTTCTATTTTAAGCATAGTGTGTATGCTATTAACATCTATACTTTAAATATTTAAAATAAGATACATTTGAATAGTTATGATCTCTTTCAAAGTGTTTAGAAGTTAGGTCAACATTACTTAAATTGTCCAAAATGGCAAGCCTTATTTAAATTAGATGAAACTTGAACAACTTTTCTTCTCAATAACCGTGTGTACAGACTTCGACGTGGTCTTTTTTTAACCTCAATCTATCAAGCGTGTTCAAATGAAATCTCCGATTGAAAAATAAACGTCTAAATAAATGTTAACTGTTGTTTAAAATAATAATAATAATGCAGCCCTCGCCCTCGCCCTGCACCATTGTCCCCGTCTCCACTCCCCTTCCAATTGGTATATTTTAATGGCAAAAATACAGGGTCATTTTCAAGAACTCTATATAATTATCACCATTAATTAAAAGAAGTCAAGAACCATCACAGCTCTTACAATACTGCTCTGTTTAATATCCTGAACTATCAATTGTGTTCAAATAATGTTCCTATGGTCAACATTTAACCTGTCATAAAACTGTTTCATTCATTAGAATGTAATGGATTTGAATCCTGCATATTAAAAAATAACTGGTCTTATATCCAGAACTCATGCGGAAGAACATGTTTAATAAAAACAATTTTAAAATGGATCAACGTTATGATCATAGGTTATTAATCTCATGATTACAGTATTCTTAAAAGATGTGTAGTATATCATATTCGAGACTTTAATATATATCAAAATGTGCACTTTCTTCCTTGTTATTATGTGAAATTTTAGACTGACAACGACGTATATCTCTATGGAGATCTGATAAAGGATGGTAATGCTATAATCTGCAGAGTTTATTAATATCAGAAAACAAAATAGTTTTATAACGAAACGGTTTTAAATATAAACTTTTATCCCGGACTGTAGAAGGCTTACGACATTATCTAAATGAGCTATATAGTATCGATCTATACTATTTGGAAAACCATAATGTGTATGTTATATTTATAGAATTTATAGAATGCTATGTTATACGAGTAAGCAATGCATTATGCAGCTTTATTTAGGGAACTTATTGTGAAATATCGTTCGATGTTTCGAAATTGGAAATGGATAGACGGATCAGTTCTAATGTATGTTAAGACAATTCAATTAAGGGAGCAACGGACTTATGTTTTAACGTGATAAATATGGAGATAATTCAGAAGGTGATTACGGTCATCGTAGCAATATTAACTGTACTAACATTGGCAATAGTGTTTTGTGTACTCTGTCTAATGCCGGACCTTCCTGAACATGCAAGTTCCAACAGAATATGCTTGCCGTCTGTATCAGAAGATCTACAGTCGTCACTTCAGTGTGGTGAAATGGTTGTTTTACTGCACAAATACATACAAGATGTAAGTACATAACCATGTTTTCGTTTACATAATGTGTAATGTGTAGTGTAGCGTTGTTTATAATTGCACATATCTGATAGGAAAGCACATACTGTTTAAAGGAAATGTGACGTTATAGTGTTAAAGTGAATTCACTAAAAACTAAATTCAAAAGTAGATATAAAAGTCGAACAAGAAATGTAGCATTTAAGGACCACATTCAGAAACAAAGAACAACTTTAAAGATGAATAAAATGCAAGATAAGACATCACAAAAATAATAGGGCTGGCATTAGGACTACCGCCTTGGAACGGTCAGTGGCAAAAAAAGGTCTCAAGGGGTTTCAACCAGGTTATAGAGCGCGCACCAAACCACACTCTTACTCTAGTGTCATCCCAGTTAAACGGGACAGTGTAAATAAAGATATCCCCGCCAGGTTATATACTCTAACAAACAAGGCAGCATTACAAAGCAATATAAGTATAACACATAAATGATCATGCTTGTAGGTGTAATTGCATCATATCATTGGTGTAAAGTCAATACTGCCTAGATAAATAAATGTTTCCCTGCATTATTTATGACACAACTTGAATACTTTTCATTGCTTGATGTCTTTTTAACTTTAATTCATCCGAGTAATGCACTGGCAGGCCCGTAGCCAGCCCTAAAATTTAACCGAGCCAAAACCCTTTTTTGGAGGTCCGGCGGCATGCACGTCCCGCCTCAACCCTTACCAGATTTTGTTTCTACTTTCGATTTCCTAAGTTCAGCGCATTTTCAGTTTAAGTAAGATTATTTGTTTCGATATTGAAGTTGTTTATATGTAAAATATGTACATTCCCAAAATTCTACCGTGGGAACGGCCTCGGTGTGCCTCAGCGTAGCTATGAGCCTTATTGGGGTGGGGTGGGGCTGTCTTGGTATTTAGTTTAAGTCCTATAGTATAATTGCCATATATAGTAAAGAGAACGTAGAAGTTCTCGGTAACTCTGTCCGCGGCATATCAAAATAAAAGTGATGTCATCAACGGACACATACTTTGATATTGAATGTTTGTATTGGAAAACACTAGATCTTTCGATTGATGTCTGTAAAACTGAGCATTTTTTCTCTTGACATGCATCCTCTCTACAACGCAGAATGAATGTCAACGGTGCAATATACACATTATAATATGGGAAAATTAAAGTTTGTTTACGTCTAATAATTTCTCATACAAAGTCATTGGTTTCACTTTATGTACACGAACTAATTGAAGACCCCACTTTTTGTGTTCCCGGTGAAATCGTTTTACATTACATAGAAACCAAGCCTTCACGTCCAGTTAATGGCGTGCGTAAAATTAAGGTACTTACATTATTAAGATTATAAAAACAAAATAGTCAAGATCTTTTAAAAGCAACAACAGGCTATAACAGTCTTGAAACATCCTTAAAAAATAAATGTATGTAAATATATATCTGTTGTAACAAGTAAAATATGACAACGGTCCTTTGAGATCATCAAGCCCAACAATCTGAGTGTCTTAAAGTAGAATATCGCCTGTGCTAGGAGGTGTGAAAGGTGTAGCACTATACATTACCTCTCATGAACAGAATCAATAAAACCGAGTCTGCTGCTTTTAGCTCTTGTTTGTGATTGTTGCTTCCAAGGGATCCTCTTAACACTATTTATTCTATAGATTTGTTTGACTTACTGGTAACCCGTTTTGGTACATCGGTTTAATTAATGTTAGAGTTACATTTACAGGCTCTACTTTTACAAACCTATAAATCAACTTCCTTAAAAACATATAACAGTCGCTTTTACTACAAATAATGGACCACTATCTCGGTATCCATCATGTGTTATTTAACGATAGTGAGCGTCCATGATAGTGGTTGATATTTGTTGACATATTTTCATCATAATAATAATTATAATAATTACGGTTATTTTCAACTTTTATAAGCACATTAACTTTAGTAGTTTAGCGATTTTATTTCTTAAAAATGTATATTAAATACGATCCTTATAACACATACAATCTAGTATTTATTTTGAATAGGGTATAGATCATACCAATAACCAGCTGGAACGCGACGAATTAGCAGAGCGACAGGCGTCAAGCACAGGTATGATACGCATAAGATTATATGCTAGTATATTTACTCTCTCTCTCTCTCTCTCTCTCTCTCTCTCTCTCTCATAGTCTCATTGTTTTATCACTTTAAGTCACTATTGATTTGAGATACGGTAGAAATGCAAAATAACGAGTTAAATTCGATTGCTCTGATCACATGATCACATTTTAAAGCATTCAAGTCGGTATGTTTTCTTAGAAATAAATTATAACAATTATACAACGGAGTACTTAGTATAAATATATATATACTATATGCTATAGGGGGTGAGTGAGGTGTGGGGGTTGTGGGGTGAGGGTGGGAGTGGGTGTGTGGGTGAGTGAGTGAGTGAGTGTGTGGGTGTGGCTGTGTGGCTGTATGTGGGGTGTATGTGTGTGTGTGTGTGGGTGGGTGGGTGTGTGGGTGTGTGAGTGTGTGTGTGTGTGTGGATGGGTGGGTGGGTGGATGTGGGTGTGGTGAAACCGAGCAATAAATATCGAATAAAATCGCATGTTTAGTTTAAACTTATTTAATTTACATCGATTGTAACGAAATATCTATGATTTTATTTGAGTCACTCTCTATGTCTTCCTGGGTAGAACCAGTACTAAGCAAATGCAGATAAAGTATCTTGATCAGGGACACAAAACATATGGTAATGGCGGGGATCGAACACTCAACTTTCGATCATGGGTCCAACGCTCTACCACTAGACCACAGCGCTCCACAAAATTGCACGTTTGGTGTTGCAAGTCGAGTAGGAGTGCATACTTTTTGTACGAAACGGCAATTAAACGTTACTATTAACAGGCAACTCATGTAATTTTCCTTTTTCAAAAATAAGTATTTCAATACACAAATTGTTTTGAAAATCGATGGTTATCTTGATTAAAAATCTAAGGCACCGCTCCTGCGTATCAGGTCAAGGTCATGGGGTTACTATGGTTTACGTTCTTAATAATTTACCAGTTTACTTAATGTTACAGCTCAGTGAATTGCACAGGAAACTGCTCGCTTCTGTGTGATAGAATAACAGTAGCTTAAAAGGGAATGGTCAACGTATGTCCTTAATGCTGGTGTATATCTCTATTACAGATACTCCGAAAGGACTGTTACAGTTCTTGAAGGCAAACTACTGGGAAATGAAACCAGCAGCTCGATTAACAGGGACGCAACAACCAGATCTTAAACCATGTGTGTGCATTACGTATAATATGTTTTTGAAATTGTAAATTGTTAAGCATTTACTTACGCATCAGCTATGGGCATTTGATTAAAATTGGAATGTTTATGGTGGTGGTGGGGTCTGTTTTGCGGTGTATATTGAAATAGGTTATACCTTATAAAAGATCGCGCATAACTAATATATTATTATTAGTAAACTTGATTTTCCATTTAATAAATATAATGTAATAACCATTGTAAATTATTGTCTTCAAATCGATATATTCTTTATTTTATAGCTGATTACGGTTCAGAGCTGGTTCCCATCCGAGAATGGCTTCATGGACCCCGTCTCCAAGACAACGGCGGGTATCAAAGATATGGTATAAAATACAGAAATGGGCGTATTATTGTCCCTATCGCTGGTACCTACAATATCTACTCATTTGTTGACATGTATGAGACTTGTATTTCTGGGGAAGGGGTACCAGACATTGAAGACAGAAACAATTCTATCAAACATGCTATTTTCAAATTCAACATACTGGAAGAAGTAGAAACAGAACTAATACAAGCTACACAACCACATCATATTTCTGCAAATGGATATTTTAATATTTACAGCAGTTATATATCGTCGATTGTACAATTAAATGCTGGCGATGAATTAGTGGTCAAAGTCAGTAATATATCGTATATTAAGTATCCGGAGGTGAATTACTTCGGCGTTAATTTAATCTAATATACGCAAAGCATGTTTTGTTAGAAACTGGGACCCTACGCCGCTGACCATGGAATGATATGAAAATACCTCACTGAAGGTTCCCTGTTCGCCGTCATATGCATACCATCATAGGAATGGCTCAAATGTTCGAACTATTGACATTTAAATATTGAGTTCTGATTAATCCTAGCATAGAGGTAAACGATAATTTTTGAGTTGTTTTTACTAATTTCTTTTTTACTAATGACACACGAGTGTATATATCCAAATGCTGATATTCATGCGTTTATAACAGATATAGAAGTGGAACATGAACTGTAGTATTCAAGGACCACAGTCATCCAAAAGAAACAACACTTACAATGATGAATAATAGAATGGTATGAAATCACAAACATAAAATTTACAAAAGGGTAACCGCAAGGCCGCTGGGGCTATAAAACATGTTCCAGTTCACATATTTGCTTATAACATGTTCATTATTTTGAAGCCCAATACCTAATACTCCTGAAACTGTGTAGTATTGCCACAACTAGCAGTGAATCTGTTCACCGCTACTTTAAATGTCGAGATCATCTTCATCGATATTGATGTTTGCAATTGTTCAAAGAGTCATGCAATTTTGAGTAAAATAGAGAGATGCAAAGTCATTTTGTTGTGTGTTTTTATTGTTGTAATTGACTTGAGTTAAAACACAAATAAAATTGAGTATATATGAATAAAGTCGGGTTTACTGTGATTCTTGAATACGACATTTAATGTTCGACTTTTATATCTGCTTTTATACTGTCACTTGGTCTAAACCGGATACATTTAATCTCATTTTTGTAAATTTATGTCAATATGTAATGAATCGGTTTTCTTTAGTTTACATTTGACAGAGTAATAACAGTAGAACAGGAAAAGTAGCATTCAAGGACCGCAGTCAGCCACAACCATGCATCGATGTTGCGCATTGCTGTTGTTAAATATAATACACATTTAAGACGTCGATATTGCATGGAAATTGCAACTACTGATTAGATGTTTAAAATGTCTCTTAATACCTGTATATATAACAGTCAAAGGGAGGCAATCATTCATTATCCCATATCATAATATTCAGTGTCTGATTTATCAAACCACTTCACGTGTATACCGTTCCGTTGCATCTCTGATGTAAAACGTTCAGTCGTATTACATGCACAGGCGTTAAATGGAGCAGCTGCAGGTACACATATGCATATTGTATTGACTGAACTAGATGTATCTCCACATCTGAACTTTTTTATTTTATTATGAAATAGTTCTGGCAGTTACAGGAACAGGTCAACATTTGTGCTTGCATATTCATTAAAGTTAGTCAATGTATTCAGCGTAGGTTAAACATGATATGTTAGTCTGAGTATGTTAACCAATATTGTTTCAGTCCTCGCCTCTGTGGTCGAGTGGTTAACAACGTTGCATTGTAAACCTTCTCGCCTCTCACCGCTGCGTGTTCGTTTCTAACTGGGAGTTCAACTTGTAAGTGCTAAAGTGTCGATTCTTCCGGATGGCGGGAGGTATAAGTATTGGTTCTACCCAAGAATAAGTGGATGGTCTGCTTCTACCACAAAAAAATCGACAGTCATATATAACCTTACATGTGCTTAAATGACGTATAAACACCATTCAAGCAGTCTTAGATAAATCATAATATGGTACCTATTTAAATTATCTATCTTCCAATTTGCTTTTACCTCTCGGCCTCTAGAGTATTCTTGCACTAAACAATGAAAAGTCATGACTGTCTTATGATGTTGCCGATTAATATTCCCTTTATATGTGGTAGATAGTTCATGATATGCAGTGCATTTTTAATTATATGTTGTAAAAAGATTAATCATTATATGCGATAGATAAGTCATTGTATGCAGTAGATAAACCATTATATGCGGTCCAGTTATCGTTATACGTAGTGCATTTATTACTTTATGTAGTAGTTTATCTAATATATGAGGTCCTTTGTATGGTGGCATATTTCTGCCAGCTAGATAATTTATCGTGTATGTTACTTTTTTCTCTTTAATTTTCAACAATTGTACCTAACAAAACTTGCTGCGATTATGACCACATCATGTTAGCATAATAGTTAACATTTGAAATTTTGTTTTCGTAATAATTCTGACTAATTATCATGAAAATTCACGTTATTATCTCGTAAATATTTATAGTATCTTATAAGATTTTCGCGAAAATTCATTATTATCTCGAAAAATACATGCTACTATCTCGGAATAATCATGATAATTATCTAGCTATCTCGTGGCAGAATCATGCCACCATACCTTTGAACATTATATTAAGTACCTTTGTTTTTATATGCGGTGTTTCTGTTGACATTATATGTGGTACATATTCTAATATATGTGGTGAATACGTCTTTATATTCGGTGGTTTCAATTGCATTATATTCGGTAGAAACGGCTTTATACGTGGTGCATTTCTTACGATAGGCAGTGCTTTTCTATTATATGCTGTGGTTTTAAGCTCTACTGGCCAGGGGCCAGCAGAGCTTATGGGATGGCGACTTGTCCGTCGTCCGTCGTCTGTTAACTTTTGTCTCGTTAAGGCAATATGACCTTCATTTTTCATCCGATCTTTACCAAACTAATAAAGATTGTTTATATTAATGAAAGCTCGGACAAGTTTGAAAACCAGCGAGATCCGAACGGTAACAGCGGAGTTATGGCCCTTGATTTAGTTAAAAATGCTATATTTTGCCTCGTTAAGACAATAGGGCCTTCATATTTCTTCTGATCTTTACCAAACTTTAACAGATTGTTAATATCAATGAAAGCTCAAGCAAGTTAGAAAACCAGCCAGATTGGATCAGTAACAGCAGAGTTACGGCCCTTGATTTAGTTAAAAATGCTATATTTTGCCTCGTTAAGACGATGGGCCTTCATTTTTAATCTGATCTTTACCAAACTTTACTTGATTGTTAAAGTCAATGAAAGCTCAGACGAGTTCGAAAACCAGTCAGATCAAACCAGTAACAGCGGAGTTATGGCCCTTGATTGAGTTAAAAGTGCTATATTTTGCCTCGTTAAGATGATAGGGCCTTTATTTTTCATCCGATCTTTCGCAAACTGTACAAGATTGTTAATATCAATAAAAGCTCGGACAAGATCGAAAACCGGCCAGATCGGACCAGTAAAAGCGGAGTTATGGCCCTTGATTTCGTTAAAAATGCTTTATTTTGCCTCATTAATACGAAAGGGGTTCATTTTTCATCTGATCTTTACCAAACGTTACCAGATTTTGTGACTTTTTTTTTATTATTATAATATTTTTCTTCGTTTATTTTTGATTTTTTTTAAATATTGTTTTTTTTTTTCTTGTTTTTTTTTTTCATTCTTTTTTTTTCAGTATTTTTTCTTTTTTTTTATATTCTTCTTTTATTATTATTATTTTATACGTCAACCAGCCAGATCGGACCAGTAATAGCAGAGTTATGGCCCTTGCTTTATTTAAAATGCTTTATGTTGCCTTGTTAAAATGATAGGGCCTTCATTTTTCATCCGATCTTTACCAAACTTTACAAGATTGTTAATATCAATGAAAGCTCCGACAAAATTGAAAAACACCCAGATTGGACTATTTACACAGGAGTTATGGCCCTTGATTTTCTGAAATATGCTATATTTTGGCCTCATTTAGACGAAAGGGCCGTGTTCCGGTTGAATGATGTTGGCGGAGTTATGTCCCATTAAGGGTTTTAATACACAAACTTTGTCTGGACTAGTTCTCTTGAACCCTTCGCCAGATTTCAACGATTTCGAGCGAATACACGCAAAACAATTATGCACCTATCAATCATTTCCCCCGCCGGGGTAGGGGTAGGGTAGCAACGGGCTCACCCAAGGAAAATCGATTTATTGTTCTATCCCCTCCCCAGGAGATCATTTTCAGGGTAATCCCCAATGTTGGTATTATACCAGTTCTGAAGTCCCTACACCGGTGTCAACGTTGTTGGTCTAATTCGACTTTTCCACGCAATATCTGTGGAAGAAAAATATGTTGAAGGGGATGGTGGTGGGGAAGCGGGGTTCAGGGGGTGTTTTCGAGATTTTTTTCCAGGATGGGTTGGAGTATTATTCGAGATTTTCCAAGGGACTGACTGGGGTGTTATCAAGACATATGCCATTTTCTAACGCCGATCTAGTCAACGTGTCTATGTTTGACCTAATTGTATTCAACAGTTCGTGTTTTTTTATATTATTAAAATGAATCCAGTCTTGGTTTGGACTGAAAAAAGTAAGACAGTTTTTGTTCTATTTATAAAACTGGAAATCCTCTAATTACGTAAAGCGTGTGTATACACTGGCCAATCGCTGTGGGTCTAAATACTCGATAATGACAGCGTTCTATGTGCAGTCGTTTATATTTAAACGCTGTGTAGCAGTTTAAATCGTAACATCTTTAAAAACGAGTCTTCCGATTGATCTCATCGCCACCGCATATAATAGAAAATGCACTGCATATCATAAGAAATGCACCACGTATAAAGCCGTTTGTACCGAATATAGTGCAATTGAAACCACCGAATATAAAAACGTATCCACCACGTATATTAGAATATGTACCACATATAAAGGGAAATGCACTGCATATATTAATCGGCATAGCGTTCCATACTAAACATGGCTGGCGGATTCAGTATGGGATAAAGAAATACATTAGGTGTCAGACCGGTGAAAATCAACCCATTGAACACAATGCAATATAGGCTATATTTGGAGATCAGTCACAAGTTCCTAAACATTCGTTCGCTTAAATACACTTTTATTCTGTGTATTAAACACATTTGGCTAGCAAACGGTCCCATATCTGGAATAAAACACCGATTCAGTTTTTCAACATTTCGCGTCATTCATTCACACTATGTATATTTTGAAATAAACATCTGTCAAAACCACACCTCTACCTAACCTCTGTGCTCATACTCTTCAAAGAAATAATTCTGACAAACACAGTAAAATACTTACTGTTCATGACAACAGACATACTACTTTAACCTAAGGTTAGATTTAACAATGAAATAGGAACTAATCTTGGGAAAAACACATGCAAACTAGAAACTTTGGATTCTTTCAAGGAACTATTTCAGCACCCTACGACCCGAAAGTACTTCCTGACTGGTCTGACACCATTAACACGCAATTTGTGTGGCTTTGACGCTGTTTCGTTTTATGTTATCAGTTCAAGGTTGTTACAAGAAAAACAGTTGTTGCACATACTTCTTGATTTCGTTAACTATCTTGTGAAAGAAGGATCGACACGGATTTGAGTGGGCGAGACACACTGAGAAAAAAGATGGGCAATTACGCCGTGTAATAGGAACAATTAAAACAACTAACGGGGTGCTAAGCCAGACACAGGTATGGGCGAAAAAAAAAGGGTTGTGCACATTGGAAGGAAACCCATATATTTCCACAGATCGTCACTCAGTATCTAAATCATTAATTAAGCATTAACATGGTAGTGTACGTTGTTCTCTAGTCCTCATTTATTTCGATTTAAACAAAGTATAATTCTCATTTAAAATTGGAGTTTTCAACTTAATCAAGTGATCCCATTGTTATGTCATATGCTATTTGCATATCGAAACGCAAAACGGGTAGTAATACATCCAATAATACCCTAGGCCTCATTCAGGATGTATGACTAGTCAGGGTATATCACACCGGTAACGTTTTTTAAAATTCAAATTTGTCCATACGACTATCAGACTAATTTATAAACGTATTTGTGTTCATTGTATGTCTTGTTTTGTTGTCTTAAAAACTGAAGAATAGATTATAATAAGAAATGAATGACAACTAAATATTTTAAAACTATATGTCATGCAATAATAATTTGGTTAGCTTATTTGGTTAACTATGCATGAAAAAAAACACTAATTCACGTTAGAATGTTAGAGGAATATACCAAACCAGTTTAACTTGATCATGCTCTTAGCTACTAGTTATTTACAATTTGAGTAAAAATTCACGAAATATTAAAAATTAATAAGAAAACAACATATGAACTCGCACAATATAATAACCTGGATTATAACCTGGATGTATAAGGTAAGATAATGACAATTTAGTTGCTTGTCAGGAAGTATCTTGTTGCTCGTTTCAGACTATTTTGTTTAAAAAAACACTAATTCACGTTAGAATGTTAGAGGAATATACCAAACCAGTTTAACTTGATCATGCTCTTAGCTACTAGTTATTTACAATTTGAGTAAAAATTCACGAAATATTAAAAATTAATAAGAAAACAACATATGAACTCGCACAATATAATAACCTGGATTATAACCTGGATGTATAAGGTAAGATAATGACAATTTAGTTGCTTGTCAGGAAGTATCTTGTTGCTCGTTTCAGACTATTTTGTTTAAAAAAAAAATGTCAGGTTATAAATATTCTCCAAACAACTATTGTCCATATTTTGTTCAAAACCGGTCAATCCGCATAAATAAAGGTTATCGATCAACGTCAATGTACTACTGAATCGTATTTGATTAAGATATGGTATTAAATGTTCACCTTGTTTATTATGCAGTTTTAAATTACGCAGTAGCGTTATCGAGCCCGGGAATTCAAAATGTCGGCTAACAACAAAGACATACTAGGTGGCGAAGCGAAGCAACCATGCTTAAACGGAAACAAGGTAAACTAGTTGTAGTTTTAACGTGCTATTTGTCTTCCTTTTCTTGTCATACGTGTCTGAACTGCTTTCTTGAGCCGTCTCTCCGATATTTTTAAATAAACTTACTTTCGTTTTGAATGAAGAGTTAAACCCTACGATTGCAGAAGTAGGGCCGTGTTTATACGAACAATGGGCAGGTGCATGTTCAGTTTGTGTTATGTATTCGTGAACTCTATACGTAGAATGCATTGCATTTAAGACAAATGTATTGCATATTATTAACATTAACTTTTTCTTAATAACCATTGTCAAAACAAAACACTTACAGTTTGTTACATGTAAACTATTAGACCTCAAACCTCTATAGCAATACAAAAACGAATATATGACCAGAGGCGCACAGTTTGTAACCATAGGGATACCACAAATGTCTATAGATGGTAGTTCCAGACCTGAAGAAAAGAATATCAAATTTTAAAATATAGTGCTTTACTAACTTACTGGCAAGTCCAAATAGTGTAATTGTCCAGATTAACACACGCTCTATTGATAATGCTGTGTGGTATAGTTTCCTGCATGCAAACTATTAGACCTCTAACTCATATAGTTTGCCATATGCATGATATTAGACCTCTAACTCATATATTTTGCTACATGCATACTATTAGACCTCTAACTCTTATAGTTTCCCACATGCATGTTATTAGACCTCTAACACTTATAGTTTGCCATATGCATACTATAAGACCTCTAACACATATAGTTTCCTACATGCATGTTATTAGACCTCTAACTCTTACAGTTTCCTACATGCATACTATTAGACCTCTAACTCTTATAGTTTGCCATATGCATACTATTAGACCTCTAACTCATATAGTTTCCTACATGCATATTATTAGACCTCTAACTCTTATAGTTTCCTACATGAATATTATTAGACCTCTAACTCTTATAGTTTGTTACATGCATATTATTAGACCTCTAACTCATATAGTTTTCTACATGCATATTATTAGACCTCTAACTCTTACAGTTTGCCATATGCAAACTACCAGACCTCTAACTCATATAGTTTGCTACATGCATGTTATTAGACAACTTACTCATATAGTTTCCTACATGCATATTATTAGACCTCTAACTCATATATTTACTACATTATTAGACCTCTAACTATTATAGTTTGCCATATGCAAACTATTAGACCTCTAACTCAGATAGTTTGCTACATGCATGTTATTAGACCTCTAACTCATACAGTTTGCTACATGCATATTATTAGACTTCTAACTCTTATAGTTTGCCATATGCGTACTATTAGACAACTAATTCATATAGTTTGCTACATGCATGTTATTAGACCTCTAACTCTTATAGTTTGTTACATGCATATTATTAGACAACTTACTCATATAGTTTCCTACATGCATATTATTAGACCTCTAACTCTTATTGTTTGCCATATGCATACTATTAGACCTCTAACTCTTATAGTTTGCTGCATGCATATTATTAGACAACTTACTCATATAGTTTGCTACATGCATATTATTAGACCTCTAACTCTTATAGTTTGTTACATGCATATTATTAGACAACTTACTCATATAGTTTGCTACATGCATATTATTAGACCTCTAACTCTTATTGTTTGCCATATGCATACTATTAGACCTCTAACTCTTATAGTTTGCTACATGCATATTATTAGACCTCTAACTCTTATTGTTTGACATATGCATACTATTAGACCTCTAACTCATATAGTTTACTACATGCATGTTATTATACCTCTAACTCTTATATTTTGCCATATGCAGACTATTAGACCTCTAACGCATATAGTTTGCTACATGCATGCTATTAGACCTCTAACTCATATTGTTTCCTACATGCATATTACTAGACCTCTAACTCTTATAGTTTGCCATATGCATACTATTAGACCTCTAATTCATATTGTTTGCTACATGCATATTATTAGACCTCTAACTCTTATAGTTTGTTACATGCATATTATTAGACCTCTAACTCATATAGTTTTCTACATGCATATTATTAGACTTCTAACTCATATAGTATGCTACATGCATGTTATTAGACCTCTAACTCATATAGTTTACTACATGCATATTATTAGACCTCTAACTCTTATAGTTTGTTACATGCATATTATTAGACCTCTAACTCATATAGTTTTCTACATGCATATTATTAGACCTCTAACTCGTATAGTTTACTACATTATTAGACCTCTAACTCTAATAGTTTGCCATATGCAAACTATTAGACCTCTAACTCATATAGTTTGCTACATGCATGTTATTACACCTATAACTCATATAGTTTACTACATGCATATTATTAGACCTCTAACTCTTATACTTTGCCATATGCAAACTATTAGACCTCTTACTCATATAGTTTGCTACATGCATGTTATTACACCTATAATTCATATAGTTTACTACATGCATATTATTAGACTTCTAACTCTTATACTTTGCCATATGCAAACTATTAGACCTCTAACTCATATAGTTTGCTACATGCATGTTATTAGACCTCTAACTCATATAGTTTGCTACATCCATATTATTAGACCTCTAACTCTTATAGTTTGCCATATGCATACTATTAGACCTCTAACTCATATAGTTTGCTACATGCATGTTATAGGCCTCTAACTCTTATAGTTTGTTACATACATATTATTAGACAACTTACTCATATAGTTTGCTACATGCATATTATTAGACCTCTAACTCTTATAGTTTGCCATACGCATACTATTAGACCTCTAACTCATATAGCTTGCTACATGCATGTTATTATACCTCTAACTCATATAGTTTACTACATGCATGTTATTAGACCTCTAACTCTTATAGTTTGCCATATGCAAACTATTATACCTCTAACGTATATAGTTTGCTACATGCATGCTATTAGACCTCTAACTCTTATAGTTTGTTGCATGCATATTATTAGACAACTTACTCATATAGTTTCCTACATGCATATTATTAGACCTCTAACTCTTATTGTTTGCCATATGCATACTATTAGACCTCTAACTCTTATAGTTTGCTACATGCATATTATTAGACAACTTACTCATATAGTTTGCTACATGCATATTATTAGACCTCTAACTCTTATAGTTTGTTACATGCATATTATTAGACAACTTACTCATATAGTTTGCTACATGCATGTTATTAGACCTCTAACTCTTATAGTTTGTTACATGCATATTATTAGACAACTTACTCATATAGTTTGCTACATGCATATTATTAGACCTCTAACTCTTATTGTTTGCCATATGCATACTATTAGACCTCTAACTCATATTGTTTGCTACATGCATGTTATTAGACCTCTAACACATATAGTTTCCTACATGCATGTTATTAGACCTCTAACTCATATAGTTTCCTATATGCATGTTATTAGACCTCTAACACATATAGTTTCCTACATGCATGTTATTAGACCTCTAACTCATATTGTTTACTACATGCATGATATTAGACCTCTAACTCAAATAGTTTCCGACATGCATATTATTATACCTCTAACTCTTATATTTTGCCATATGCAAACTATTAGACCTCTAACTCATATAGGTTACTACATGCATATTATTAGACCTCTAACTCTTATAGTTTGTTACATGCATATTATTAGACCTCTAGCTCATATTGTTTTCTACATGTATATTATTAGACCTCTAACTCATATAGTATGCTACATGCATGTTATTAGACCTCTAACTCATATGGTTTACTACATGCATATTATTAGAATTCAAACTCTTATAGTTTGTTACATGCATATTATTAGACCTCTAACTCATATACTTTTCTACATGCATATTATTAGACCTCTAACTCGTATAGTTTACTACATTATTAGACCTCTAACTCTAATTGTTTGCCATATGCAAACTATTAGACCTCTAACTCTTATAGTTTGTTACATGCATATTATTAGACCTCTAACTCATATAGTTTTCTACATGCATATTATTAGACCTCTAACTCGTATAGTTTACTACATTATTAGACCTCTAACTCTAATAGTTTGCCATATGCAAACTATTAGACCTCTAACTCATATAGTTTGCTACATGCATGTTATTACACCTATAACTCATATAGTTTACTACATGCATATTATTAGACCTCTAACTCTTATACTTTGCCATATGCAAACTATTAGACCTCTAACTCATACAGTTTGCTACATGCATGTTATTACACCTATAACTCATATAGTTTACTACATACATATTATTAGACCTCTAACTCTTATACTTTGCCATATGCAAACTATTAGACCTCTAACTCATATAGTTTGCTTCATGCATGTTATTAGACCTTTAACTCTTATAGTTTGCCATATGCATACTATTAGACCTCTAATTCATATAGTTTGCTACATGCATATTATTAGACCTCTAACTCTTATAGTTTGCCATATGCATACTATTCGACCTCTAACTTTTATAGTTTGTTACATACATACTATTAGACAACTTACTCATATAGTTTGCTACATGCATATTATTAGACCTCTAACTCTTATAGTTTGCCATACGCATACTATTAGACCTCTAACTCATATAGTTTGCTACATGCATGTTATTATACCCTCTAACTCATATAGTTTACTACATGCATGTTATTAGACCTCTAACTCTTATAGTTTGCCATATGCAAACTATTATACCTCCAACGTATATAGTATGCTACATGCATGCTATTAGACCTCTAACTCATATTGTTTCCCTACATGCATATTATTAGACCTCTAACTCTTATAGTTTGCCATATGCATACTATTAGACCTATAACTCATATAGTTTGCTTCATGCATGTTATTAGACCTCTAACTCTTATTGTTTGCTACATGCATAGTATTACACCTCTAACTCTTATAGTTTGTTACATGCATATTATTAGACCTGTAACTCATATAGTTTGCTACATGCATATTATTATACCTCTTAACTCTTATAGTTTGTTACATGCATATTATTAGACCTCTAACTTCTATTGTTTCCTACATGCATATTACTAGACCTCTAACTCTTATAGTTTGCCATATGCATACTATTAGACGTCTAACTCATATAGTTTGCTACATGCATGTTATTAGACCTCTAACTCGAAATAGTTTACTACATGCATATTATTTATACCTCTAACTCTTATATTTTTGCCATATGCAAACTATTAGACCTCTAACTCATATAGTTTGCTATATGCATGTTATTAGACCTCTAACTCTTTATAGTTTGCCATATGCAAACTATTATACCTCTAACTCATATAGTTTGCCATATGCATACTATTAGACCTCTAATGCATATTGTTTTCTACATGCATGTTATTAGACCTCTGACTCATATAGTTTACTACATGCATATTATTAGACCTCTAACTCTTATAGTTTGCCATATGCAAACTATTAGACCTCTAACTCATATAGTTTGCTAGATGCATGTCATTAGGCCTCTAACTCGTATAGTTTGTTGCATGCATTTTATTAGACTGTTAACTCTTATTGTTCGCTACATGCATATTATTAGACCTCTAAATCGTATACTGTGCTACATACATATAATTAGACCTCTAAATCTTATACTTTGCTACACTCATAGTATTAGACCTCTAACTTGCAACGTTTTGTCTTACTGCCGTTGAAGATCACGTTCATACAATTTTGTGATAAAGCTTATGACAGCTCTGCGCTTATTTTATGTTGGTCAATCAAACATTCAAGAGACGTTCTTGATAAACTTGCAATAAGCGTCAAGTTTCATATGCATACATTCTTATGACTTATTTACCACAAAACCTTTTCAAAGACAAGCTTATTGATTTCATTCAAATAAATGCTAGAAAAATAAACGACATGTTCAATCTGTAACAATATTAAAGCGTGTGTTTTTTCTAACGACAATTTGGACAATTACACTATTTGAACTTGCCAGTAAGTTAGTAAAGCACTATTTTTTCCAATTTGATATTCTTTTCTTCAGGTCTTTAACTACCATCTACAGACATTTGTGGTATCCCTATGGGTAAAAACTGTGCTCCTCTTGTCATAAATTCGTTTTTGTATTGCTATGAAAGAGAATTCATGTTGAGTCTGTCGCCAGATACTCGTGCAGATGTTATCGAAGGATTTAATGAGACCTCTTGGTATCTGGATGACATATTGAACACTGACAAACCTTTCTTTTTTCTACCGTTAATACTATCCATCTTAAAGAACTTCAACTCAACGAAACTAATATTTCTGCTATGTCGCATTTTTTGTCGATTTACATCTCTTTATTTGAACATGGAGAAACAAGTAGCAAAATATATGACAAGAGAGATGATTTCAATTTTGATATTGTTAATTATCCCCACTTAGATGGGGATGTTCCTCAAGCAACTTCTTAGGTCGACTTGAGGACTTTAATGTTCATAACATTTGTATAACTAAAAACGCTACTCCGTCAGAGCTACCGTTACCATAAACTTCGAAAAACGTTTGCACAATTTCTTTATCGAAAACCTGATCAAATTTTAAAACATAAAAGTAATTTAAGAACTGTTCTAAGACAATGGCTATAACGAAAAAAGTGGATATAAAAAGAAAAATGTATTATTCAAGGACTGCAGTCAATCACAAACACGCACAGAAACAAACAACAGTTACAAAGATGATTAATTATGCAAGAGATATGACATCACAAATATAAATGGTTGAAATAGGTCTACCGCCTTGAAACGTCATTAGAAAAAGGCAACTGGGGGTTTAAACCAGGTTCTAGGGTGCATCAAACATCACTCTTACCCATAACTTGACTTCTATGGTAACGTGATTTAAACACTTCATAAGATCCTTGGTCGTGATCATTTGCATGCAATCCTTATTAAATTTGTTAAACAGTTCATCAAAAGAGGTTATGACTATCATTTTGCAACGCACTGCCTGTTTAGTGGTTGACCCACTTACAATTCGCCACTATGCTTTCCTCTTTGATTTTGCGATGACCGGACTGATTATGGACCCTGCGATGACATCTACTTAAATCCTGAAAGGACGGTAACGTGTGATTTTTGTCTTGTCATATCCTTTATGGTTTATTCTCTTGCTGCTCAGGGTTCTGCCAAGTCAATGAGTACTTGCTTTGTGACTTTCTGTGCTACGGCATTTTCTCTATAATAAAATAATAGATAGTATTGTTCAGAGGGGAATTTATGTTGCATATCATATTACCTTTTTCAAAGGTTAATGCATGGTACATAAACTTGTTTTATGACAAATGAAATAAAAAGGAGGTTTATGTCCTGTTAGCATATTCAATGTCATATTATGACAGAGACCTCAGGAGGAGATGAGGTGAAGGATGAATTTTCCCATTCGAAATATTACCTCCAGATTTCGAACCCACAAGAGACAACATATTATGTCTGTAGCTCTAAAGCGCAAGGGTTTATACACTGAGCCACCGAGATTGCTATTTGTCATGATAAATAATGGTTATGAATATAGCAAATAAAAAGAAAGTATAAACTGTTAACAGTACTATGTTTACTGCATCAGGTTCAGAGAAAATCAGACTTGAAATGGTGGAGACGTCTAGTGTATTGCTCAGCTGCATCAACAGTAGCGTTGCTAATAATCCTTCTTACGTTGACTGTGATGTGGAATCAAAAAAGGAACCAGTCTATGTTGCCAAGGGAACAGATCGTGTGTGTACCATGCGATACGCTGCAATCTCGCTCTAACAATGGCAAAGATGTCACGATGGGTTTCACTTCTACTGTTGACGAAAAGACAAATATTACCAACTGCTGTGGTAAAGCCAGTCAAGTTGTCGACAAGCTGGTTCAAAAAGTATGTATATGTAATAAAACCTTGCTAAATAGAACATTATGTTGAAATTTGTTTTCAGCTTTATGGGGAAGTTCTTCAGCGTCTTGCATAGACCTACATGTATAGTCAGTAAATTTGCACACACTTACCTTTTATTACGCAATACCCCGCTTCTTACATAATATTATATATACATGTATATATATAATATTATGGTAGAATATAAAGATAAAGAATTAACATTTTCAAAAACATATTATTGAATAACCTAGAAATGCGGGAAAACAAAGGGACTGTAAATAATATAGAAAGGGGTAACCAAGCACGAAAAAAGTATCAAACACAATATTTGTTTGTCTGTAAACTGAGCTTTTTATATATTTAATTGTATCAACTCGTTCTTGTTTATTTTGCTGTTTAATGTTGCTTCTAAATTTGCATTAAAAACAATTTCATATCAGCACATGTTTTGTAAATAAATTGTAAATTGTTTAATTTTTATCATGAGACATGACTTTGTGAAATGATAATTATGAGCCGTAAACTGGTTGTGAGGTTGTGCTGGTTGGAATGTTTTTTTTAAGATTTTAATAATTTATTCACTTTCTTAATAGCACTCGGAGAAGAATTATCGAGATGGATACGCAAGTCGTAAGTCTAGATAATAAACACAAACGTGACACAAACGTAATAACGTTTTTTTATCAATATAAAATCCAGAATATAAAAGATGAAGTAAGTATTACTGTTCTGTTTTGTAGTCCTTAAATTATTTTGATGAGTATAGTATAGCAACTAGATACTCCTGTTAACACTTTTTAAACTTAACGTTTATTTCTTAAATGTTATTTCAATTTATATTTTCTTAACACAAGCAACAAAGACTTTTATTCGTTACTATCATAATATGCTAAACATTATGTATGTAAGTGGAAAGCAATAAGTATTAGTCAAATCAAATGACATATTAAAATAACAGTTATGCTCAGTATATGGAAATAAATTTGGGAGTATTCGGGAAAACAAATTCACCTAAATTGATTGCAAGTGGTAAATGAAAATCATAACATTTATGACGACCTAGTTTAAAAGTATGTCACATTGGTTGCGTTTTACTGCGACATCTTTAGCAACAAAAGGAGATCATAAGCCTAATTTTGAGGTACATGTTATCAATATTATTTTATGGTCACTTGCTTAATTTCGAAATAAAGGTGTAGCAACATTTTTTAATATTGGATGTAGTCTGATGACCTTGAAACTGAGTGTGTTTATATATTATATATGTTTAATGTATGACTTCGATAGCCACTACGTATCATTTATAATTATTGTCGGAAGTAAGTTCCCAGTTCATATTAGCCACCAACCATTCACAGGCGATAACTCCTGTTGTCACGGTGTAGCAGGTTATGCTGTGTCTCATAGCATATGTATGTACATTGTACCCCAAAGTGTTTTTTTTTAATTTAGCTGAAGCATTTAAAGCTTAATTAAAACCGATTAAACTATATACTGAAAATGGGGTCTATTGGAAGCAACGAACTCAAACAAGAGAGATAAGTATCAGATTCATTGATAAATGTCCTGGTTGTGTCCACAATAAAATCAAATATAATAAGTATGTACAGATAAATATTACCCCATTTGTTTATGTATTGCATTGTGATGAGAAATAGGTGGTAAAATGTCATTAGTTATCTCTATGTGTCCGGTACAGGTAAATGGTGAACAATCGATTGCCAACCGTGTGTTTTCGATTGATCAGAGGCTAGAACACCGACACGATAAACCAGAGAACATGGGTTCGAGTCCTTGTTGAGGCACGATGTTTTCACCCATTTACCTGTAAATTCACTATCCTGGTCATATGCAAATTGGGATACCACTGTCTTAAAAAAAGGTTAAGTTGATTAGTCCAGCTTATATATGTCTATTACCCAGATGTCCTAATAATAAAAATAAGATAATGTTGCTTCTTTAATTAACAAATAAAATAAGGTAGACACTGCAAATAACATTATGGAACACTACTAAACATTATGCAACATAACTATTATCTAAACATGTCCTACGATCGGTTGTGCTGACCAATACTACGCATGCATAATGTGTGTTTTTTTCTTATTCAGGGATATTCTGCGATAAAAACTGTACAAATATACAAGATTCTAAATCATCGGCAAAGTTTGCAGGTATTTCGTTCACAGATATGGAACACGGTAAGTAAATAGATAATTACAGTTGAATTTCATCAGGAAAAAAAATAATTATACACGTGAATGTATTTCAATATGCATGTGCAGCGATACAGGTGATTTGAATTTAATGCTAACTATTGCAGCTGCAGACGACATGATATACTGGAACACGACAGAAAGTTCAGTTTTACCGGGAAACAAGTCAGAAATCATGTACGTAAACGGCACGCTCTTCATAAACAAAAATGGTTACTACTACGTTTTCTCTCAGTTGAAATGGAAAATTAATGGCACACCATCGACTCAAGGCCACACTTCCGGCGAGGGTTACAGCCATTACGTGTATCGGCACTCCTACAAGTCAGGAAACTTAGCAACAATTCTCGAAAGTTCGAAATCAATATGCACTATGCAGTCGTCAAAAAGCGAAACGGACAGCTATCTAGGTGCAGTGTTTTACCTAGAAGCAAATGACACACTATTTGTGAAAACGTCACATCCAAAGAATCTCGTGCCTTGCCATCATAGTAATTTCTTTGGCTTGTATGCAACTTGAACTGGTTTGCTATGAATAGTATAAAGTAACGACAATTGTATACGGTCGTAGTATGTATTTCAGCGTTCCATAACGATACTTTATGAACAAAGTGAAATAGTTTCTTGTTTTATTTTATTCTTTTCTGTTTTTAAATAATCGTATTTTATGATAACGTACTAGTATGTAAAGTGCGGATTATCTGCAGTGCACATACAACATTTGCATGTGCAATTTCCATTTGTTACAAGTAATAGCTGGTGCATGAGACAATAAGTAGCAAAGTAGCACTGTGCCAATATAACCTACAGTTTATAAGTGTAGACGTTGCCTTATCATTCGAATGTATAACGAAAAGGTAGGAGTAAGAACAACTCTATATACTCACGAGCTATCATATGAAAATCCTTTTATATTTAATTAAATGAGTCCAGTACAAAGATGAAATAATCGAAAATTCGAAAATGGATTAACCTATAGTACGTGCAGACCCGTATCGCATAGCTGGAAATTCCTTGTCTATAAATAGTAAAAATATAAATAAACTAGTCACAGCTGATATGAACCATACGTTAAACTGCGCAGTAGATAACCCTTATGACATGCACTCATGCGATATTTGGCAGGTGTGCAAAAACGAGAGATTAAGATACTGTGCAATAAGTCAGGTAGATGACGGTTTAGGTATTTATAGTTGGCATTGTTGGTAACGCTAAAGCAC
This sequence comes from Cyrtodaria siliqua, assembly GCA_037043455.1. NCBI lineage: Eukaryota > Metazoa > Mollusca > Bivalvia > Adapedonta > Hiatellidae > Cyrtodaria > Cyrtodaria siliqua. The sequence goes on along the minus strand of JAWPHD010008550.1, from coordinate 25,320 downwards.
AACTTGTAGCATGGTCGGTGACATTTTTTTTGTCTTTTGTTCCCTTATATGTAAAGAAAATATACCGAAAAACGGTGACCCAATTCTTTTTATCTTTTTATTGCTTGGATATAAAGAATTTATTATTATTATTATTATTATTATTATTATTACAACTACCAGATAGAGGAATTTAGAGTATGGACGTCAAACTGACGTCACAGTGTTACGAGAGTCTCTCTCAACTCGTTTGTTGTTTAAACACCTCGATGGAATACGCCAATCTCGGTGTTTAAATAGGCCAACTGGCTGAGACCAGACTCTATCTATTACGTGTAACATAGCGGTATGAATAGATTTAAATCAAAACTAATATGCCCAGGGTTAAAAAACATGAACTGAATCTGTTTTTTTAATGTTCTTTATGTCTTGAAACGTGTCATGTGTTGTCTTTACTGTGCAAACTATACAGTGTCTTAACGCAATGTAAGACGCATACAATATGTTTAAGGTCATTAGTAGCGTTATTTCAAGCAATAATCTTATAAGGACATCGTCCGCATCATTCTACAAGCGTTGAACATTGCAGTGTTTGTCGTCTTGTTATGTGGTGATGTTGAAATGGAACTGTAAAGGGTATGCTTGCTTTTGCAATCTTAACAGGCGTTGACGACAGTCTTGTAGGCCGTTTTTTATTTTTTCAGTGAGCAAAGCAAATAAAACAAAACATATCTCTTAGCCTTGCCTGGAATCTCTATGGTTTAAAATCGTTCACACAAACAAGTTGAAAGTATGAACTTTTAGGAATTCCGTGTGCATGTAACATATCTCACCGTGTCCATGTAACATATCTCTCCGTGTGCGTGTAAATGTAACATATTCCTCCATGTGCATGTAACATATCTCTCTGTGGGCATGTAATATATATGTGCATGTAACATATCTCTCCGTGTGCATGTAACATATCTGTGCATGTAACATGTCTCTCCGTGTGCATGTAACATATCTGTGCATGTAACATATCTCTCCGTGTGCATGTAACATATCTCTCCGTGTGCATGTAACATATCTGTGCATGTAACATATCTCTCCGTGTGCATGTAACATATCTCGTAATTAAAACTAGAACACACAAAAAGTTTTACATAAAAAATAGCGATTTATTTATCCAGTATCCTTTTGAACCTGCTTGCATATAATTAAACAATTTGTTTAGTTTTCCTTATATCGCATTATGCTAACATAGGTTTAAATATATCAGTGGTGCCATATAATCAGAAGGTAATAATATGCAGAAACAAATTGCTTTATGCTATTCCTTTAATTAATGACTAACATTAATGCAAGTTATGTAGAAAAACTAACGGGACGTCGAGAGTTTTCAAAACTCAAGATTGCCTTGTGTCCCTTTAATGTACTCTCTTTGTTGGTTTTAACTAGCGTCTGTTAAATTTCAAATTTACATTCTATTGACTATGAAATATTACCTTTACCCGGCTGATCTATTTATAGGTACAGCGAATCCCAATAACGGCTGAAACAAGATACAATCTGTATGCAAGCTGTTTGCACTTCCTTTTACGGAGCGTGTGTCTAAATAAAGTCGATTGGTCTTTTTAGGGGAATTTTAATATCCAAAATAAATGGGAAAATATGATTAAAAATATACTAATAAAATACGCCACTATTTAAATAATTTTTTGTTTCATCGTTGCTAAGTATTTAATCGCGTGATTATTGTATATGAACAATAAACAAATAATGATTTAGCAAAATTAATTAAAAGGGAGTTAATACGAGTACTGTGTACATAGATATTTAAGGCAGAGTTATATGTTCTTGTTGTATCTGTCTGTAAATCTTTCTCTCTAACTTCCATAAATGCAAGTGCAATAAAGGTACTCTCAATGATATTTCTAGACAAACTAGCACCACAACATGAACGTATATGGAAAATTGCCAATTAATATGTTTCAAATGACGATTACAAAATTATTTGACAAGACGATTTACGATTTACATTAATTCACTGTGATATACATGTTGGCGGGTACAAGCATCTTTATATGGCGGGAGGTGAACATTACTGGTTCTACCTAAGAAAAATGGGTGGTCTGCCTCCACCATAAAAAGTCGACCATCATATATAACCTTAAATGTGTTGAAAATGACGTAAAACACCATACAAACAAAAACAACAAATATGAATCATGGCTGCCGTGAGTTGCCGCCTAAGCCATCTTTATAATTATATAGTTGCTACTATCATCGTCATAACGAGGCGTATTTTGGATTGGATTACATGAACCTCGACTCCACCTCAGACAAGTAAATAAATTAAATGTACTTTTAAATGAAACCGAATATAATAAAAAAAAGTTTTTAATAACAAATTAACTAAACTGTCTTAAAACAGAATATGCATTGTAACCTTAGTTTTAAAATAAGGCGATGAATCAAGTAGATTCTGAACTGACACTGTATTTAGATGACCTAGCTAAGGATGTATGCAGAAGGAAACTGAAACTATCTAGATGTCCATTGACCTTACACACATATAATCATTTGGAATTAACTATATTATATGAACTGTTTATACAAGAGCACGCTGACAGATGTATTACAATAAGTATCGACGATTTATGACATTAGACACAAGAAATGTTGCCATGCATAACATATTCGTTTCACTGCGAAAAATATATAATATTTTCACAAATACGTACCCGTTAACAAAATCCTCCTATGTAAAAGCATGACGTCTTTGTGAATACAGTATCATAAGGTAGGTAGGTAGATAACGGGTGTGTCAGCATACCGCATTCGATTGGTCAATACTCTGGCACGTTAATAGTGACATAGCAACACACTTTACTTACAAATGGAAAATTGCCATAAAGTATAATAGAACATACATTATGTTCAACCAATTCGTCCCAATTAAAGTGCACGGCACACGTATACAGGAGTGGTTAGATGAAGAATGCTACACTAAAATACCTTAGTTGAATGTGCGGGCACTTGCTGAATAGTTTACAATAGTTTGCTAGTCTATGGTGTTTTGCAGTTTTTAGTTCGCCACTATGCTTTCCTTTTTGTGGACCCTATGATAACGTCTACCTAAATCCTTTAGGACAGTAGCGTTTGATGTTTGTCTTTAATATTGTCTTGTCGTACCCTTAGCGGATTATTCTTTTGTTTATCTGGCTTCTGCCAAGTCATTGAGTACTTATTTTGTGCCTTTCTAGGCTTTTCAAGAGCTTGTACTCGAGTTGAGGACTTTAATATTCGTAATCTTTGTATAACTAAAAAGCTACTCAATCCGGGTTACCGTTACCATAGACTTCGTAAAACCTTTGCAAAATGTTATTATCGTAACCCTGATCTTCTTTCCAAATATTACAAAAAAGTAATTTAAGGACTCTTCTGCGACAAGGATTATCACAAGCTGACTTCTATGGTGATGTGATTTATGAACTTCGTAAGATTCTTGGTCATGATCACTTTCATACTATCTTTGTTAAACTTGTTAAAACGTTTATCAAAAGAGGTTATGACCCTATCATTTTGCAACGTACTGCCTGCTTGGTGGTGGACCCTTTTACAGTTCTCCACTATGCTTTCTTCTTGAATTGTACGATGACCGGACAGGCTGTGGACCCTATGATGACGCCTACCTAAAGCCCATTGGGAGTGTGGCGTTTGATGTTTGTCTATGATCTTTCTTGTTGTGCCCTTAATGGTTTATTATCTTGTTGCTCTGGCTTCTGCCAAGTCATTGAGTAACTTCATTGCGGCTTTCTAGGCTATTGTTGTTGTTTTTTGTATTATATTTACACGAGCATATTTGTGTTTTACTTATATTGCCTATTGATGCTGCCTTGTTGGTTAGAGATTAGATCATGGCGTGGATTTCTTTATTTACACTGTCCTGTTTTAATGGGATGACAGTAGGGTAGGTGTGAGGTTTGGTGCACAAAACCGGTTTAAACCAGAACCACCCCCCACCCCCGCCATCAGTGGCCTACTTTGCCACTGACCGTCCCAAGGCGGTAGCCCTATTGTCAACCGTTTTGTGTTTGTGATGTAGTTTGCATTTATTATTACTTTTGCCTTCTTGTTTGTCTGTTTGCGTGTTTGTTTCTGTGTTTTGTGGTTGACTGTCCTCCTTGAATGCTACTTTCCCTGTCCGATCTTTTTATATTTCTTTTGTTTTTTATATTGTATTTACGTGATAATTTATGTGTTTTACTTATATTCCTAATAATTCTGTCTTGTTTGTTAGAGAATATAACCTGGCGGGGGTATCTTTATTTACACTATCCCGGTTATTGGGATGGCAATAGGGTAAGAGTGAGGCATGATGCACCCTAGAACCTGTTTTAAATCCCAAGCGGCCCCCTTTTTTGGACACTGACCGTTCCAATGCGGTAGCCTTATTATCAACCCTTTTGTGTTTATGATGTCCTTTTTTTTACCTTTTATTCATATTTTAATTTGTTTTATGTTTCTTTGTGTGTTTGTGGTTGACTGTCGTCCTTGAATGCTAATTTTCCTGTTCGGCTTTTATATCTACTTATAGTGATACAAGTCAAAGTTCATTTTTAATGCGACATGCGTTGAGCTCTAGACTTCCATAGTCTCAGCTTAGAAGGATGCAAGTCTTCCAAAGTCAGTTATATTTACATATTTGGATACACTATTAGTTCATTTTGGAGACATAATCGGAAAACGTTAAAAATGTGGGCAGTTTTAGCATCACATATCCTACACCACTTTTGAACATTTTTTTTTTTTTTTATAATCAGTAAAGATCGTATAAATTAATATTAAAAAAACAGAGAAAAATGTGCGGTTACCTTGACATTAAATCCATGTTAAAATATGTGTGATTATTATTTCATTAATTTAACTGACAGGAACACAGAAAGATACGATTTACACAGCGCGACAAGTTCAGTTTTTATACACGATACAATATTAGGAAATTCGCATTTACAAGCCCAGTAATCAACGTCATCAGCAGGTGCACGGGATGATCATCCGTAACGAAAATTTGTCTCGACTCGGTGGGTAAATACATGCATTTCAGCTCTAACTCTCAGTCCATAAAAATATAATTGTGCCTAAAGTATGTCAGTCAATGGTAAAAAGACTCGGTTAATATTCACTTCTGCTAATACTTAGCGGATTGAGAGCAGACTCAAAGAAAGTTATTTCAGCGAGATGATTCTCAGCGTAGTTTTTTCATTTTTGTTGCTTTTAGGTCAATCTTTGGGATTTATAATGTCATGTATTGACCTTTCACACATACAAATAACAGATACGTGATATAAAACGTAGACAGTAGTCTTTTAGATCATGGAAATATGGGTTTCGACATAGATATAGCGAACTTATGAAAATGATTCTCCGCGGAACTTGGCAACGAAACGATACTCCGCGAAGCCAAATTTTGTCTTTATTTTATGGTATGAATCAGTGTGTTTTATGCCTTTATTATGTATATGTATAAGAATTAGATATAGTGACTACAAAGTACATTGTCAATGCAGTCTCTGTTTAAAGCCGGTATCATTTAAACTATACCACACGTGCGGTAAACTGCTCAACGGCAGTTTTTTACATGCAGTACACAATATCAAGTAATTATAAGACCAAGCCCTCAGTTAATTTTGTTTAAAATGTTCAATTGTTTAAATATTTATATCATTTTAAAGAGCGATTCTAATGCCTTCTGATGCATTTGGTTATTATGAAGTTACTGTTATAAGGGGCTTCATATGCCCATTTATAAAGCGAATAACCTACGATTTTAACATTCTAACGAGTAACACAAAATGATTTCAAACGTGTTGAATCACTTTTTAACGTTATTTTTTATTTCTTACTTTTATGGTAATTCTTTTTGAATGTCAAAACAAGTACGTGTTTAGTTTTCCCTCTGACTTTTCCCATCTGAAATTATAACAAATAAAATAAATGACATTATGAGATAATGTTATATTTTCAAACTCTTAAGGTGTTCATATACTTTTATTTTAATGCACACTGCCAACGCACACTTTTTAAAGAATGATATTGTAATATCCGAGATTTGAGTTAAAAGGAATTAATTAATACAAGTACTTTTTTATTACTTAGTATAAAAAAAATAATATGTTCGCAACTGGTGTAGGATATGTGATGCTAAAACTGCCCACATTTTTAACGTTTTCCGATTATGTCTCCAAAATGAACTAATAGTGTATCCAAATATGTAAATATAACTGTATAACTATCGCATAGTATCGATTGCAGGTTGATTTAATAGTTAATTTACTACAAAATACCAACTATGCCAACACATTATATCACCGTACATCATAAGCATCGACGCTATCTCTGTGTCATCGACCCTACCTCCGGCTCATTGACTCTACCTCTTGCCGAAATTTTACGATAAAACCATTATACTCTGTTTTCTGATTTAAAATTTCATTACTGTTTACTAATTACATTATGGCCTTTTCATCTCAACTATTAAAACACCAGACTTCCATGAATAAATATGAATATGCACCGAAAAAGTACGATCTGTCGAAGAAAACACACACACCTTCCAATCTTATAAAAGACCTAGGCGTGAAATTAAACAATAATTTGTAATATTTTTGCAACTTAGACATACTTTGATCACATACAATTGGAATAGCATTCCCCGCTTTTTGAAATAAATTGTTGGATTAATGATATTATGAAAAACAACGAGCTGAACTCACCTTTATTTTGTTATTTTCATCTTTGTCTCTACCTCGGAAGTGTCATTGTCTCTTGTTTTCATATACCTCCAAAATGTGCTAGAGTCAATGTTTAGTACCCGTGTAATAGTTGTATTAAAAACGGTTGTGACGTTAATACATACAATATACATGTTCATTCTCGAATAAATTAACAGTTGAACAAGTTACAGATAGTGTTACCAACAACGGGTAGTACTTGCTTGGTATATAGAAAAATCATCTTAGTGCTTAAATAAATTGTATTTCACGAGAAATAACATTAGCATATATATATATATAGTACAATATATAGGCATATATGTATATAAGAATAACATGTTCAAAGTGCTAATTCTTTGTTTGAATAATGTCTTCATCTGTATCGTTCTTTTGTGAATTAGTCCTATATAACTTTTAATTGCAATTAAAATAATACAAAAGACATGCAAAGGATGCCACGTCATATTTCTACAATTTAAATTTAACAGCTCCGCGCTCTACTGATGTTACACCTTTCTCGATTGTTTTTGCAAGACACACTGTATCCTCTTGTGTAGCATTCATTAAAACATAACCTCTCTACGTTAAAACATAACCACACTACATTAAAACATAACCACTCTACGTTAAAACATAACCACTCTACGTTCCTTGTAAGATTGGACACCTTTTTCGATGATCTCGGCAACACGGATGCTCTCCTCTTGTGTCACGAGAGGTGTCGTCTTTCCTGTAATAGAAAATACATCGTTAAATCACATTTAGGAGATTTCTATCATGGTAATTGTACTTTCTGTTTCTATGGTTGTACGTGATATTCCCATGGTTGTGCTTGTTTGGTATTAATACGGTTGTACGTGGTATTCCCGATATATACTGAAAGGAAAAAGAAACGCGACTCGGGAATTTCCGCTATATATTGTATATACTGCACTCTTAAATCCATATATATTCCAAGGAAATCCCAATATGTTTTGCAGTTAGTTAGAGACGGAAATAGTTATATAGGGGTAATTCCCGAGTTGTGTTTCTTTTTTCCTTTCAGTATATAACTTGACGATCCCTGTAAACATCACTTATTTATATGTGGCAGTTCGTATCATATCAAAGAGATGTGTGTGCAGATTATCTTGACCAAAACTCGTGTAGACGAAAAACTGTCATAACAGCATACGGATAGTCTACCGATCAGCTTTTGTAAAGAAAGAACACAATGCTTTGAAACTGCAAAACTCTGTTTTATTTTATCAAAAACTCACCATCCAGACAGCCAACAAAGTGATCTATCTCAGCTTCAAACGGCGCCTCAAACGGTTCAGGGAATGAATTATTCAAGTCGTCTGCTCTTGCCGCCATAAGATCCATCTATGATCGTAGAACTTTCCCGCGGATTTTCTGCAACCGCCATACCTAGTACCAAAAACCTTGATATATTAATACACGGCAATGATACTTTAAATTTGTGAAGCTCGTTTTAATATAAGCAATTATATGATATTGTGTGTGACCGTTTACCTGGTTAAAAAATGCCTACACCATGAGAAATGAACACAGAGCTCCAAAGAAGACTTCAGGGAATTTGAAAATGTGCAATGCAGTTTAAATATTCAGGAGACCGGCTTATATACAAAGGTTATCTACTAAGTGTTGGTATTCAGTGACATTGTCGTCTGAATATATACAGAGGAACACATGGCTTTTAGATATCGCCCGAAAGGGGCGATTTTCATAATCTCGGCAATATAGCCTGCGTAAAGCTTTTCTTCATATTGTAATCCGTTATAATACACATACATGTAGTTTCTGAGCCTGTCATTTATATAGGATTTACAATCATTGTACATAGCATTTAGTAAAAATATTTAATGTTTCTGAAGGTATCCACAAATAGTGTATACAAGCAAGTACCTTCATCAAAACTTCTCGATAGACGTCGCCATAACACATTGTTTTACAATTTTCAACATCAAAGAACATCTGTACATTATTCATTATTGACTTACTTCTAGACGTATATCGTAACCATAAACACTCTCCCGGAACACGTCCATAGTTATAAAAGTTCCATCCGGGTACTTTATAAGTCCTGCCATTGCGTCTGGTTCCCCGCATTCTTTCAATTCGTCTTCATGGATATGGCAGTTTATTTAGATGGATTCCGGTTTCTTTGCGCCTGTGAGCCAGACTATCATATCGATATCGTGGACGCCCAGATCAGCAAGAATGTTACATCCGGTACAGTCTGCGGTAGGAATAATGTAAGTATAAAAGTCGAAAAGGAAATCTAGCATTCACATAACACAGGCAACGAAAAACAGCCCACAAAACAAACAATTACAAGAGAAAATAAAAGCAAAATATGGACACCACAAACATAAAAGTCTTGACAATAGAGATAGACCAGAACATGTGGTATCTACAGTAGCGTAGCTAGCTATTAGGCCAAAAGGCATGGGCCTGCACATAATTTTCACATGCATGCTGGTTGAAAAATATAACAATGAAATAATTGTGTATGAGCTTTGAAGTGTGCTTTTGCTTAAATGTATATCTAAAGATACGCCAACACGCACCAGAGACGTCGTACGTTTTCAAAAATTTCCGGGGAAGCATGCCCGGACCCCACTAGAAATAGTCGGGCCTGCACATCCAAAAAGGTCTAGCTACGCCCCTGATTTATATCTATAATATAAATTTAATCTCTCTCATGTAAAAGTACAATTCAAAATAAAACCGTTTTGTTTAAATTATCATATTTATTTATAATATCTTAAAGAGATACAGTTAGACCATGAGCCATACACTTTTTTATTATCATCTCAAGGGACAAATTCTTACTAGTACCATGTTATTGAGAAACACAAAATCCATGATAGCAGTTCTAACACGATAGCTGATTCCTGTTATTAGAGTTATCTCCCCCTTTTAAATAAAAATCTGGTTTCTTTAAAAAATAATTTTCTCTGAAACTACAATAGCTACAGGTCTAATATGTTGCATGTTCAATAAGGTTAGGGTCCTCTACCAAGTACTTTTTAAATGGTGACCCTGGGTTCAAATATGGACAAATTTCGGCGGTAACAGTTTTACATAGAGTTATGAAGGAAAACTTAAAAAAACACTTCTCTAAAACCGTAAGAGCTAAAAGTCTAATATTATGCATGTATCATACGCTTATGGTCTAATTTATTAAAATGGTGACACTGGGATCATATTTGGCCCCGCTCCATAGGTCATATATTTACATAGAATCATATAGAAAAATCTTTTAAAAATCTTCTCTAAAAAATCAGAAAAGAGCCAGGTCTAATATTTTGCATGTAACATAAACATATTGTTCTCTATCAGTTTTATGCCACTGGAGACAAATATGGCCCAGTCCCGGGAGTCATATTTTTACAAAGAGTTATATAGTTAAGTCTGTAAGCATATTGTTCTCTGAAACTACAAGAGCTAGAGTTCTAAAACGTTGCATGTAGCATAATAGTATTGTCCCCCTACCAAGTTATTTAAATGGTGCCCGGTAGTCAAACTATTGCATGGAGTTATTTAGGAAAGGCTTCGTTAACATTGATGACAATGGGGTCAAACATGGTTCTCAGTTTTACGTAGATTTATATTTTAAAAAATGCTGTTGTTATTTAAGAACATGAGAGCACTTATGGACAAGGTCAGTTGGTCTATTGTTTATGGGTTGTTGTTGCACACTTTTCATTAAATCACTTCAAATTTAGTTATAAATTAACTGCAATTTTTTATAAGAATGGTATTTTCGATAATGTATTACATTATAAAGACTTAAATAATTATTAAGTAAATGTCTATTTAAGGATGTTTACAAAATCGCATATTGAATTAATCCATGAACTAAAATCACAAAAGAGACCACTGCATTGTCAACTTATGGCAAATAAAGAAGTACTTTTACGGTTATACTGTTCATGTTTAGGTGTTTGTAATACAAATGTGCACTCTTATGTAGTAGACCGGAATGTCAGACATAGCTTATAGAACATATATCTGTAAATCTAACCATGTTCACTAAGTGTGAACTTCGTCTTCTTCTTCCAATTAAAGGCTTGTATTCTCAGAATATGGTGTACCCTGTGGTTAAAACTGCGCCAGCTCAATAAAAACAGATGACCTTCTCTGTCGCTATGTTACAATGAAAATTATTCAAATATAGTGGTGATTTAGTTGATGAAAATTTGTTTGTTTGGTGTTTAACATAACATTTGTCAGCTCATTTTAGGCTATGTATGACGGTCGATTTGTTTGTGGTAGAGGCCACCCACTTATTCTTGGGTAGAACCAGGACTGTTTACCTCCCGCCATCTATAACAATCGACACTATCTCACTTACAAGTAGATGAAGAAGAGGGAAGGAGTAGGCATAGTGATAAGCCTGGTTATGAATGCCTCTACAGTGTAGGTGTCGGTGGATTGGGTTGTAAGAAGATTCCTGATTGTCCGTGGGTAAAAGCAGTATTTGTATACATTCTTCTGGACAGTAGGTTGATATAGTTGCCGGGAACCTCCGATATGCTTGTTGTTTGGCATTACTAGGTTTGTATCTACATCCACTAGTCCATATTGGATCTTAAACAGAATAGTTAGTCTGTTGCTGTACCTTCTATATTGTAGGGATTCAGCTCCTGTACCATCTGTGTTACGCAACCTAGGGTACGATACGTATAGTTCCCGTGTACAAACCGGGCAGCTCTTCACTGGACTTGTTCTATGTGTATATATATCAGTTGTCTGATGGGGATCCCATACGGTGGATGCATACTCTAGTGTATGTCCTAAAATGGCAGACTTCTCCGGTGTGGTACACACACCTAGGTTACGTCTTGCGGACCCCATGGTATGTTGACCGTGCCTTCTGTAGAATTGACGTGGTGCTTCCTTGTGAGATCTTCGTTAAACGTTACTGTCGGCTACTTCAAGTGTGTGGCCATGTAGTTGATATGAAGTGTTGAAGCTTACATGTTTTTCTGAAGTAGTAGCAATACTCTACTCTATCTGGGTACCGATCCTTAACAAACATCTGACAAAGACTATCACAACTTGACTTCTATGGTGATGTGATTTACGAACTTCGTAAGATTCTTGGTCATGATCACTTCCATACTATCTTTGTTAAACTTGTTAAAATGTTTATCAAAAGAGGTTATGATCCTATCATTTTGCAACGTACTGCATGCTTGGTTGTGGACCCTTTTACAGTTCGCCACTACGCGTTCCACTTTAATTGTACGATGACCGGACAGGCTGTGGACCCTATGATAACTTCTACCTAAAGCCCATTAGGACGGTGGCGTTTGATGTTTGTCCGCGGTCTTGTCTTGTCGTGCCCTCAATGGTTTATTCTCTTGTTGCTCTGGCTTCTGCCAAGTCATCGAGTACCTTTTTTGTGACTTTCTAGGCTTTTGCTTTTTTGTATTTATATATACACGAGCATCTAGGTGTTGTACTTATATTGCCTTTTAACGCTGCCTTGTTGGTTAGAGAATATTTCATGGCGGGGATTTCTTTATTTACACTGTCCCGTTTAATTGGGATGACAATAGGGTTAGTGTGAGGTTTGGTGCACCCTAGAACCTGGTTTAAACCCCCAGTGGCCATTTTGGCCACTGACATTTCCAAGGCGGAAGCCCTATTGTCAATCCTTTTGTATTTGTGATGTCGTTTGCTTTTTTTATAACTTTTGCCTTCCCGTTTGTCTGTTTACGTGTTTTTTTTGTGTGTTGTGGTTGACTGTCGTCATTGAATGCTACTTTCCATGTCCGATTTTTATATCTTTTTTTTTTTTGGTTATCTTATATGTTATGCTCTATTAAAATATACATATATTGCTATTAAAAAGCTTTGAAATAGACATCTAATAAGATTTTGTGTTGCAATTTTATAATTTACTTTTAAATCATGTCTTTATATGTAATACATAATCGAAATGTTTATCATAATAAGTATCGAAATAGCGCATACACCTAAACAAAAGAATAAATTAAATGTTAGGAAAATCGTAAAACAGCACACTTTTAGATTCTTTTGGGCGGTTTGTGTCGTCTGTGCAATGTATGTCTCTATCGGAACATATTAATAATACTGCAGTTAAGTACGTTGAGGAAGGCTTATACTTCCCATTCGGCGTGTGTATCACTGAACAAATAGATGCAATGCCATGAACGAACAATCCATACTTCATATAATAATATCATTTAAATCAGCATAGAAAGGATGTAAATTAGTTATTCTTATAAGTTTACATATATAATGTAAACAATATTGATTAGTCTAAATGAATAAACAATGTGTCAATAGTGGGTGGGGTAAATTGACTTACAATTTGAAGCAAAATGGAGATTTTAAAAAGAATTCAATGCTAAACAGAGCTTATTTGCTCTTTATATATCTAAAATGAATTGTAAACTTAATTGCATTGTTTAAAAATGCCTCATAAATTATTCACACAAGCATGACATGCAAAAATGAACATCAAGCAATTAGATGAAAGCGCTACAATGATAGTCTATTAATGTTCGATTTTTTTATATAAGCTACCTGTTCCAGATTGCTATCATGGAAAAATGAAATCTTCATACATTGTTCTTTTCAAAAAGTGATGGTAGAATTTGTTCCTTGAGTTGGTAACGATATCGAAAAAAATGGGTCCTGGCTCAAGGCCTAATTGTCATGTGTATCTTCATGAATGAATATTTCTTTCAAACTTGTAACTGTTCTGTACTGTGTGTACTAAGTAAATGAAATCCGAATTGTTCTGATATGCTGCCATTATTGCACAGATCCCGCGTCAAACCGCGATATTACTAGATGAGATGTTGTATACTACTAACTGTTTGTTTAATAGTTTTGTATTATTTCATTAACTAGCGTGTTTGTGAAGACATTAAAAAGGTGTCAACATCTTTCCTCAGACCGTCTTGTTGCATCAATTATAGTGGAACCTGACGGATGTATCTTTAGTAAATCACATATATGTTTAACAAAGCTTTTAGTCGGTAATGACGACAGAATCTGCGATTTAATTTAAACCAAAATGTATGGGTTTTTGTATTGAATATATCCTACATCATTTAATAAGCATATCTACAAAATAGTTTCATGCTATACAACGTATCTAACTATATATTTCTCTGTATATCCAAATCCACAGCGCTGCACTGGTGTCGTATTGTTGGCAGAGAAGATATGGGCGTCATGGTGGCTGAAACCTGAAGATACCCACTCGCACGTGTACCATGCAATGACGTTACAAAAGTTACAACAATGTGTTCTCTTGGGCGATCGTTGATACTCGATCTTTCGATTCGGCTTCTTCATCGTCAGTTGACGTTGCTGCCCCGGCCTTCTTCGAGACGGTTTGGTACACTGAACCATTCTCTTTGTTATGACAATTTAGAATTTACTCAAATCTGGCAAAGCATCGGGTGTATGTGTGACTGTTTGTAAATAAAATGTATTTTAAATATAAACACTGCATACACTATACACGATTGTATTAAAACGACCATTAAATCTAAATACGTTGCAAACGGTCGAGTTGATATGCATTATTAACACAAACGGACATATCGCTCATCTCCAGATATAGATGTAAATGTGCTACTGTCTCAAAGAAAACACCCAATAAACGGCCTATAGAAACGGAATAGCTGTTCCCGAGTCTACCCTGACAAAACCAATTAAATATATAAATCAGTTGCAATGTCATATGAAAACGGTCGAAATTTTCCCGATTCTGCAAATCAATTAAAGATATCAATTGTAATGGATTATATAAAACGATCAAAATTTTACCGAATTTACCAAGGCGAAACAAATTAGATATTCGAACGTCTACCGCATCAACCATTAAATATAAATATACTGCAACGTTGCAACAGCTGAAGGAAAATTTCGAATATATCCCGCATCTACATAATCAAGAAGATCCACTAAAATATATGTCACATTATTATAAAAACATATCATTTAACTCGTAAATAAAATCATTACAAAATCAGTACCTTCATCCATTTCAAATAAGCTAGTCTTGAGAAAATTTGGCTGATTGTACCGACACTGTTACCGGTCTCGGTAAATCATCAACATTTTACAAACGCAAAGTTTTCATTGTCCCCGTTCTTATATTCACATACGGCTAGAAGGCTATACTTGTTATATTTATATAAAAATTACTCACTGTAACATAATCCCCGAATTGCGATTTTAATTCTTGCCATTCTTCGTTTACTGTTCATTAATTATATCATTACTATCATGGAGAGCAAAATACAAAATGGGCTACAAGATTGAAACCAATTTATGACATGAAATTTAGATAAAAGAAGGGCTTGTGCATTTCATCATATCAATATTGTGTGTGATTAAGTTACTGCCTTTATAAAGAACGTATCAACCTTCAGTTTTGTCTTGGATATATTTGACTCACTAACATGACCGTAAACGGATTTTAGTGTCTGTTATTCTCAAAGCGAAATTGCACATGTTCTCGAGCTAGGTAGAGCGTGCTTGATGTAAATTAACGAAATTAATTCTGAATTTAACAATCGGACTCTAAGCAGTTTGGGCAAAATGTTATGTGAAAAACAAATGTGTAAACACGCAAGTGCGCTTATTTGACTTTGACGCTATGTATAATTATTTTAAGAATAATATATTTCAAACAGGATAGTTGAACTACTATTGTGTACATTTTTATTTTCCTATTTCTATAATAAATATGAAAGATGTGTCCACCGGCTTGTAAAGATTCGTTCAAACTTAAATGGTATAACACAGTTTTGGACGGACAGAATTTATAATAAGGACTCCTTTTAAATATGTTTCGGTCTTATCATCACAGTATGACTCATTAAAATATTACTAGCATATCCATATAATGTTGTCTTGTTCAAGCTTGAAATCAACGCCAGTGCTTGAGAATGATTTTGGTGACTGTGTAACACGACCTAACATCGCATTTTAGTTCTATATAACTGCCTAATTTTGACACAAATCGGTGAATAGTGGGCCAAATAAATTGACCAAGTATAATAGACGGATTTTAGAGTTTCCCTCGCTGGTGCTACAGTGATTTGATAAAAGCGTCGTGTAAAACTTACCGAACAGACAGAGATGCTAGCATGTAAGTTAGTTATTGCTAATAGTCTTAATTAGGGTACGAGATATTTGCAATTCCAATATTATAATAGAATACCTTTACAGATATTTGTTAATACAAAACAAGACATCATGTTTATTTCATAAACGTTTTCGTGTATTATGAACTTGGAATTCGTTGTGTCAAACATGTATTCAACGATGTTATTTCTTAAACGTAATATCCTTAACTAGTAATATTAATATAATATCACTCAAACTTGCATCATCAAGTAAATGGGAAATTTCTATTGAAGGGAGTTTCTTACATGGCCGTTATTTATAAACCACGAAGAATACAGATTTAATACTTTTAATATGGTTGAGATTCCACTATACAATATAAATATTAACTAAATATCTTACCAGACAATGGCACTTAAACGCTATGTTGATAAACAAGTATAAGACCGAGTCTGCTACATTTATCTCTTGTTTGTTTTGTGTTGCTTCCAAGGGATCCCCTTTTCAGTATTTAGTAATTATGTTAGTCAGTATTTACAAAATTAAAATATTTATAAATTATTAAGTATTAACTATCGAACGGAAGATGCTACTCCGTTGGCATCTTCTAGAAGAGTTCATAAGTTAATTTTTTTGAAAGGAGAGGCGGGAAATAAAAATTGTTATTAATAGACACACAACTGGACATCACTCTTTATCTACGAGTATGTATTTATTAGTCCACACTTATGTTGTCTGCTTTTCAATTTAGTCTTGTGGCTGTTACTTGTTATACGCAGGCTTCATAACCGCTGCTCCCAACTAAATTCCTTTTTGTTTATTTCACTCTTCGGGGTATACAATTGTATTAAATCCACGGACCATACGCCGCTAGATATAAGGGATGAAATAAAGATACAAATATTGCTATAACCACCGTCATATGCTTGTTATCTTCGGGATGGTTAAAATTCTGTACTGTTGATTTAAATGAATATTGAGCTCTACTCAACCCGGGCTAGAGGGCGTGAGCGGTAGCTAGCATATTTCACTACCGCTCATGAACAGTCTCAATCAAACCGAGACTGCAATATTTCGTATGTGTCGTGCTCGGCCGTTTGCAAAGGTCCATTATCATACTCTTTTTACAGTAAAAATCAATCACTCATAAGACACTTTCATACCCATGGTACTAAATACTAGTGTGTTTTTTGAGACAGTAGCACATTTTCTAAATCTGGAGAGTAGGGATACGTCCGTTCGTGTTATAAGGGGAATAACGCATACTATTATATACAACTAACAAGTAGATGTTATGAAACCTAGTTGACAATTAAATATTATGAATCTTCTAGATGAAAACTAAACACAAAATGTACTTTATGAAGTACGAAAAACATCAGCGGTATGTCACATTTGTTTAAAGTGTACGATAGGCCGATGTTAAAGATAGGCCGGTTGCAAAGAAGTGTCACTGGCATTGACATCATCAAACAATATAAGCCTGTGCTAGGTGGCGTGAGAGGTGTTGCTTCTTTCATTACTTCTCATGAACAGACTCAATAAAACCGAGTCTGCTGCTTTATTCTCTTAATTGTGTTTGTTGCTCCCAAAGGATCACCTTTATCAGTATTTATTAACATTCGCACTAGCGTTCGTTTAGTGCAGTGTGGCGGCTGTAAAACGTCTCCCCGTGCTACGAATCAGTAGTGTTATTTTTACTGGTCCTTTGGGACCGACGAGCCCAATATGGGTGGCTTTAAAGTAGAATACCGCTTAAGCCGGTGCTAGGGGGCGTGAGAGGTGTTGCTTCTTTCATTACTTCTCATGAACAGACTCAATAAAACCGAGTCTGCTGCTTTATTCTCTTAATTGTGTTTGTTGCTCCCAAAGGATCACCTTTATCAGTATTTATTATAAATAAGGCGAATATGTCTGAATATCTATAGACAACTGTCTCACAATGTATTTACAATTTAGATGTGTGGTAGGTAAGCTCGTTGTTTGGAGTGAGGCTATTGGAACTCGTTAGGTTACGGACTTGGAAGCAAGAGTTCCACATTCGAATGTTAGCAGCGAGCTTGACATTCGACCTCATCACCGAGTATGATGTTTAGATTCAGCAGGGAGTTCGACGGCTCAATACGGAGTTCTGAGATTGAATGTCAAACTCGCAGCTTACAACCTCGTGTTGAACTTGGTAAAGTTTATCAAAAGAGGTTATGATCCTATCAGTTTGCAACGCACTGAATGCTTAGTTTAGTGATGTACCTACCCATTTACAGTTTGCCACTATGCTTTCCTCTTTGATTTCGCGAGGACCGGACAGACTGTGAACCCTATGATGACGTCTACCTAAATCCTTATAGGAAGGTAGCGTTTTATGATTGTCTTTAATCTTGTCTTGTACTCTTGCAGTTTATTCTCTTATTGCTCTGGCTTCTGCCAAGTCATTGAGTACTTACCTTTTGGCTTTCTTTGCTTTTTTTTTTTTATATAAAACTGACGGGGATATCTTTATTTACACGTCCCGTTTATTGGGATGACAACCTAGAACCTGGTTTAAACCCCTAGCGACCTTTTCTTTTTACTGACCGTTTCAAGGCGGTAGCACAATTGTCAACCCTTTTGTGTCCGTGATGTCTTATTTTGCCTTTTATTCATCATTAAAGTTGTTTGTTTGTTTGTCCCTTTTGTGTTTGTGATTGTGATGTCGTTTGCATTTTTTATTACTTTTGCCTTTTCGTTTGTCTATTTGCGTGTTTGTTTTTGTGTTTTGTGATTGACTGTCGTCCTTGAATGCTGCTTTCCATGTCCGATATTGTTACCCTTCTTTCTGTGCGTGTTTGTGGTTGACTGTCGTCCGTGAATGCTATTTTTCCTGCTCGATGTGTTTATCCATTTTTGGTGATGGATTTAAATATCGAACTCCGTGCTGAGATTGGGTATGGGCTGAATCGTCGAACACCGTGCTGAGGTTGAATGTCGAATTCGCTGCTGACAAAATAATGTTAAAATCAGTGATGAAATTACTGTTACAATACCGTAACCGACAGTATGTCGAACACACTAAGGTCTAACAAGTTTTAGCTTTTTGGTTCTTCATTATGAACCGGTAGTTTTTGGTAGATAGACCTCTTCAGTGTCGGTTTTCGTTTCATTTCCTGTTTGTCTATGCATCGATGATTGGTCTCATCAGTTCGGTGATGAAATGTTGCATAGTTCCATGTTGTACTTGATATTAGCTCACTCGTCGATTTACAGATTCAACGTGAAAAGTTTCATATAGTACCGCTTTTCTCGCATTCCTATTTAGTGGGTTTATGTAGCGCATTTTGTGCGTATATATACACTCACTTGGCGGATCATGTGCAATAAAATATTCATGTGTTCAAAGTGTAACATTGAGATTTGGTGCAACCTAGAACCAGAGTTAAACACCCCATGTATTTTGGTCAAGGAAAATTCCAGGATGGTACTCCCTATTGACAAACCATTGTGTGTGGTGTAGAGAAATAATTAATCAAAATCTATGACATCAAAGATTATTTGAACATTGTTAATTATCCCTACTTAGAGGGGCTGTTACTGAGCAGCATCTTACGGAGTATATGGTTCTCAACTTACTCGTGTCTTGGTAGACGAATTGAGGACTTTAACATTCGTAAGCTTTGTATAAAAACAAAGCTACTCTATCAGGGTTCCCATTACCATAAACTTCGAAGAACCTTTGCACCATTTTATTATCGTGACCGTGATCTTCTTTTAAAATATAAAAGTAATGTAAGAAATCTGCTGCATATATATGGACACATAGACACAACCTGACTTGGTGAGGTACTATTAATTTACAAACTTAGAAAAGTCCTCGTCATGATCACTTGCATATAATTGTTTTCAAACTTGATAGGACATTTATTTAAAGAGATTATATGACCCCACCATCTAGCAATGCAATGTTTGTTTTAAAGTTGCCCATTAACAGTTCTCCACTATGCTTTCTCCTTCAGATTGTGTGACGACCGGACATATTTTGGCCACTATTATGATAACTGCATTAACCTCAAAATCTGGGTAACGTTTACAGTTTGTCTTCGGTCTTTTCGTCTTTTCGTGCCATTAACGGTTCATTCTCCTGTTGCTCTGGCTCATGTTCATAAATGTTCATACATACATGATCATTTCTGAGTTTTACTTATATTACTTATTAATGCCGTCTGGTTTGTAAGAGAATATAAAATGGCGGAGACGTCCTTGTGTAAACTGTCCTGTTTAATTGAGATTTCAGTAGTATAAGAGTGAGGTCTGATGCACACTAGAACCTGATTTAAACCACCGAAGGCATTTATGCTACCAACCGTTTCAATGCGGTTCCCTGTTTTCAAACTTTGAGTTAAGTTCGTGTTTCTGGTTGACCGTTGTGAATTTGACTTTATACCTACTTTTATCTTCGAATGTGTAGCTTTAAAATATAAATGTTTGCAGGAATTATTTTATTTCATAAATTTAACGTGTCCATTTTGAAAAACATTATAATAGTGGCCATATATATATAATTATATGAATCGTAAAGTTGAATGTACCACCAATTAGTTTACAAATAAATATGTAAGAAAGGTTGAATAGACTGTAAATGATTGGTAACGTTACACATTTAGTTCTTATGTGTGGATTATTTTTAAGGTGACCAGTAGACGAGAGTTCAAATAAACGGCCAGTGTATGTGAACAAATGACAGACAACAGAGTGATAAAGTGAAAAAATAAGAAGATGGCTTATTGTATTGTAGAAAGCACAGGTGGCGTAATTCCATGCACACTAATTACGCCAATGGATACAGAGCGCCAACTACGACAAATACGGGAATATTTACAACAAGCGCATCATGTAGCGTACTCGCCTTATACATGCAATGTTGTTCCTCAGGAAAACGACATCGTGATGTGGAAGTACCGCGAAGTACCACATGTGATATAGTGATATAGTGTTTTCCAGTCAAGGATATCTAATCAATGCAACAAATTAGTTTCAGCTATTTAAAATCATTGTTAACTGGAAGGTGACAGAAAAAATTGACTCAGAGGTTGTCTTTTTACAATAGCGATGCATACTGAAAAAAGCCAGTGTAAATGTCAATACATACAGAAAAGAGGATCCGTCGACAACGAAGAAAGTAGCAGACTCTCTTTCGTCGAATTTGTTAATTAGACGTTTTTAGGATGCATGCCCCTATCACCAGTTGAAAGCGATTTTGTACTTTGCTTTAAAGACACACATATTAAGCTCCGTGATTCAAATTACCAGTTAGTTTGAATGCAATTAAGACTGAAAATGGCTTCAGACAAACGATAATACCTACTCGCTTTCCATGGTTAGTTATATAGAAACAGACTAACACTAATATTAATTTACCATTTGGTCAGTTGGTAATTTCTCCAGAATTTGAATTGTTTACCCAGATGAGCAATGAACATAGGTGTCATAGTGTTGCAATGTAATGTACATGTTTCATGCGCGTGTAATGTATATGTTTTCATGTCTTTCCTGTTGGTGGTTTTCAGTTAATTTGACTTAATACAATTTTGTTTAATTTCA
Organism: Cyrtodaria siliqua; assembly: GCA_037043455.1. Lineage (NCBI taxonomy): Eukaryota > Metazoa > Mollusca > Bivalvia > Adapedonta > Hiatellidae > Cyrtodaria > Cyrtodaria siliqua. Next base: position 3,874 of record JAWPHD010008550.1, on the reverse strand, counting down.
ATTTTTGATACATGTATTCCATTTTAATGATATGTAAAGAGGTATATAATAAAAGGACCATTACTATAGTAACTTGTTCTGAAGCGTGTATCACCTCTCTAGGTAAATGCCAGATCAGGATCACACGAAAGGCGTACATGCCAGATCAGGATCTGATCTTGATCTGGCATTTACCTACGAGAGGTGATACAAACTTCCAGAACAAGTTACTATAGTAATAATCCTATTGTATAACACCATGAGTTCTGAAGCGAATACACAGCTCAATTTGATTAAAAGTTGATTAAATCGTTGTGTTTATAACTACTATCATATTCTGAAAATGCAGCACACGTGATCAAATCCCATGTAGGATACACACAAATCCTGTTTCCATTTTGTTCCTTATGACTATTTTTTTAAGAATGATGTTATAGTTTTCTTATCTTCAAAGGACATTCATTTGCCATTAGTAACATATCGAATTTTCTGGATCAGTAAATAAAATTTTATTTTTATGATGTGAAACATCACTTGACTGTCATTTAAGGTTATTTAAATAAAACTTGTTATTCTTAAAAGTTTCTATGATGTTCTATGACGTTATATTAAAGTATAAATACAGTCTTTTCAGGTTGTTATTTGTGCAGTATTTAGTTCAGTATTTCGATTGAAAATTTACTTCAGAGTTCAGTATAAAGTTAAATTGAATTGAATTAGAGTTTATAGTCGCACCACAGCTAAGGTCATATGGCAACATGGCACCTGGGTAGAACCACCGTCGTTCCGCAAGCCAGCTGGATAGGTATAAAGTTAAAAGAAACATTGTGGAAATATTGGATACCTTTTTTTTTAAAAATAATTGTGAGAGGAATTCTATGTACAGTTACTGTGCTCATCAATACTAAATGTGACATTGGATTATTTGGATTATTGTTAATAATTAAACCAGGAAAACATTCACCAAAATTGTATTAAAGGGACACTTGACAATTTAGATCAAAGGGACACTTGCCAATATAATTTGGACTTTATTCTTAAATCGGACTTTAAATAAATAAATGCTGGATCTAATTTATGTGTATTCTATACATGAATATTTTCTGGTCCTATATTAAAAATTGTGTTGCTGGTTTTTCACTGTCTTTCTTTTTTCATTTTCATGTATTTCTGTCTTAAATAATTGAAAAGACGTTCTAAATTGAGAGTCCGTGTCCAGGCGCATATATTTGATAGTAATGTATGTATGGGAAGGCAACCGTTAAATCCAAACTGATAAAACTGATGCTAAAGTCGAAAATATAGTCGAAATGGACTACAGTCAACCAAACGCAGGCATCGAAACAAACTACAATTACAAGAATAAATAATAGACAAGGTATATGATATCCCAAACATAAAAAAATGACAATAGAGCTACCGCATGGGAACTGTCAGTGGCAAAAGCAAAATAGCCGCTGGATGTCTAAACCATGTTCAAAGATGCAACACACTTCACTATTACCATATTGTCATCCCAATAAAACGGGACAGTGTAAATGATTAAATCCCGCCAGGCTATATTTTCTAACAAACTTGGCATCATTAATAGGCAATATTGGTATTACTCAAAGATGAGCATAATATACGAATATAGGTAGATATATAGGTCGAACAGGAAATGCAGCATTCAAGGACCACATGCACGCATAGAAACAAACAAGATTTATAAAGATGACTCAAAGGCAAGACACGACATCACAAACGTAAAAGATTTGAAAATAGGCTACCGCCTTGGAACGGTCAGTGGCAAAAAGCAGGTTCTAGGGTGCACCACATTTCACTTTTACCCTATTGTCATCCTAATAAAACATGACAGTGTAAATAAAGATATCCCCGCCGGTTTATAATCTCAAACAAACAATTTAGCATTAATAGACAATATAAGTATAACACATAAATGATCAGGTAAATATGAATATCAAAAAAACAACAGCCTAGAAAGCCACAAATAAAGTATTCAATGATTTGGCAGAAGCCAGAGCAACAAGAGAACAAACAACTAAGGGTACAACAAGACAAGATTAAAGACAAACATCAACCGCTACCATACGCACAATCAAAGATGAAAACAGTATATTGCAAAATGTTAAGGCCATAACCTCGTTTGATAAACCTTTTAGCAAGTTTAATAACTATTGTATGAAAGTGATTATGACCAAGGATCTTACGAAGAAATTTAAAAAGATCGGACAGGGAAAGCAGCATTCAGGGAGGACAGTCAACCACAAAACACAGAAACAAACACGCAAACAGACAAACAAGAAGGCACAAGTAATAATAAATGCAAACGACATCACAAACACAAAATGGTTGACAATAGGGCTACAGCCTTGGAACGGTCAGTGGCAAAGTAGGTCACTGGGGGGTTTAAACCGGTTCTAGGGTGCACCAAACCTCACACTTACCCTACTGTCATCCCATTAAAACAGGACATTGTAAATAAAGAAATCCCCGCCTGAAAATCAAATAAACATAGGTGCAAAGGTTTTTCGAAGAATTTGTCTATAAACAGTAGATCCATACATGACGAAAATAGTATTTAAATGGAATATAACTGCTTCACAAATGTCTTGTTTATTCCACATAGTGTAATTGTTAGTAAAATAAAAGCGCTTTTAAGTTATCATTGCTATAGTTCAAAAATATAGATATTTTCTGTAGCAAAATGACGTAATGAAGGCGTCAATGTATAACATTATTGGCTGCTTTATCAGCAGGAACTAATACAAATTTGTTATGGAATTCCTGAATTCCGGAAATTACGAACGAAAATCTAGGTCTACTTGAACGTAAGAAGGGTTAGCTGTAGACAATACGAGTATCTATGAGTTAAAGAATGTACTTTTTCCAAGTAGAAAGGGAAGTCGGTCCGCTTGTTCCCTACGAGTCTTGTGCTATCTGAGCAAGACACGCAACACAATCTGTCACTGATGGCAATATATACACAATATGTCACTGATGGCAATATATACTTCGGACCTTTAGAAAACAAATTACGAATACGTTTATCTATAACTTCAAAATTACCAGAGATGACAGGACAAGCCGGAGCATAGCAAAAGTTTGAGTAACATCCTTAGGCGAGTTGTTTTCTATATTAAAGTCAGAAACTATGTTGTAGTTGAAAATAGTATTTCTAATAAGCTTTTTATAATTTTGTAAAATACGAAATTTGGAAATATTTTGGAACGGAATCAATAAAACGATTATCTCGAAATATACTAGGTGTGCCAATAAACTAATATACCCATATCAAAATGTAGTATTCCTTGTCTAAATCTTGAAATCTGTTTCATTCAAACGCAATACAACATTACAATCATTTCGGTATGACCCGCATTGACGAATTTTGGATCACTATTATGTGTAGAAAATAGGAATATCTTAAGGAATAGCATACAATTTATTATAGTTAATTTGACCAAAAAAGCGTCCTTAAGGTAGATACTATGAACATTATCCACGTTCTTTTCAAATTATCCATGTGACCATTGAATTCAAGTTTGTTCGTAAGTTGTTTAACGTTATGCTTGCATGCTGACTCATGATCTGTATAATACTTACTCGTTCTATCTATCTATATATACTGATACATACTCTTTCGATTAAGATCAGCTCCGACTCCGAGGAGATTTGCTGATTAACTGAGGAAACAGCATGTCTAGCTGTTTAAGACAAAATCAAGATTTGTAACTTGCTCAAGGTATAGCTCTCCGCAAAACTGAAGGCTTTACATCCCCTCCGTAAGATGATACACTTTCACAGTCAATTACACGGTAGTGCGTATGAAAATTCCGGGACGTGACCATCCGGCAATCGAACCTGGGACTTATGGACGTGGGACGTGTTACTT